>OVBW01000112.1:15025-31979 GCA_900406355.1 Erysimum pusillum | reverse complement strand
AATATATTTATGAATTTACTAATTAATACTATTTCCATAAAATGATGAAAAGTTTTTGACATTTGTTTAATAAAACTACTCAAAAAAAATTATTTATTTTTTTATGAATAATCAAACACTAGTATAAGTTATAATATATGTCTTTGTTACATTCTAAAATTTAATTAATTAGATAACTAAATTTCTTTTAATATAAGTTTAAGTATACAGTTAAAACATATTCTGTTTTTTAAGTATAAAATAAAAATATATTTAATTTGAAGAATCACTTTGTAAATGAAAAAAAGTTTCACTCTTAAAATAGCCTAATGAATTGTGTTACTCCAAATTTAGAATACCACTATTTATTACTCTATTTTTAGAGTAAAAGTTTGGAAATGATGCTCTTCAACTCCCGGTTTTTAAGCCGCAAACTCACTTAATTAATCACTTAGCTTTGATTCAAATATAGCAATTGGTAAATTAAAAAAGAAACTCTGTTTCTACGAGAGAGCGAGAGAGAGAAAAAATGACGTCGGAAAAGAGATTCATCTTTGAGGTGGAGGCAGCTCAGGAAGCCACTGACGGCAATCCCTCTGTTGGTCCTGTCTATCGTAGTACTTTTGCCAAGGATGGATTCCCAAATCCGATCGACGGAATCCAAAGCTGTTGGGNTCCTATTTTTTTTTAAAAAAAAATTTTTTGTTATGTTTTTTTTTTTTTTTATTTTTTTTTTTTTTTTTTTTTTTTTTTTTTTTCTAACTGCATTGTTATGTTGGACGACTCTTATTTTGCTTTTATGAGTTTTGATCAATGATTGTTGCATTATCATTTTGAAATATGTGATCGTGATAAATGTGTATCAAAATGATAATGCAACAACAATCATAGATCAAAGCTTTTGAAAGCTCGAAATGTGATCGATTAGGGATCTTTGGAGTTTTTTTTATTTCATGTGATCGATTAGGGATCCTTTGAATTTTTTTATTTGATTTTTAGTAAGAATCATTATTAAAAAAAGAATTTAGCTCTAAGTGAATGCATGGATGAATGTCTAGATTGTTTAGTGAAAATCTTTATAAGAACCAATTTTCAAATACATTTGCTTCTGTTTTTTTTTTTCATGCTCATATGTGATTTTTTTTTGTTTGTCATGCTGCTGCATCCTTGCTTTCAGCACGGCTGTTGAGAAGTATCCAAACAATCGAATGCTTGGTCACCGTGAGNCAAATACATTTGCTTCTGTTTTTTTTTTTCATGCTCATATGTGATTTTTTTTGTGTTTGTCATGCTGCTGCATCCTTGCTTTCAGCACGGCTGTTGAGAAGTATCCAAACAATCGAATGCTTGGTCACCGTGATATTGTGAACGGGAAGGTGTAAATTTTTATTTTAGTTACTTATAATTTAGCTTCAGATATTGTGTTTTTGAAAATTGATAGCTTTATCTATGTCATTTTTTTTCTTCTTAGGCAGGAAATTACGTGTGGAAAACATACAAAGAAGTATACGACATTGTCATAAAACTTGGAAATTCTCTACGTAGTTGTGGTTTTGAGGAGGTTAATATTCGGTTCTGTTATATATATTCAAATACGACTTTATTATTGTGCCTTAGTTTTGTCTCTTATGTTTTTATATGTGGAGTTGTAGGGAGCAAAATGTGGTATCTATGGTATCAATTGTCCTGAGTGGATCATTAGCATGGAGGTATGTGGAATCTCTAATCTTTGCTAATACATATGATTATGTTTACTTTGACTTGATTGATGGTTCACTTGTGATGCAGGCTTGCCATGCACATGGCCTCTATTGTGTCCCTTTATATGATACATTGGGTATAAATGTACCAACCTTATCATGTGTTTTGATGATATATAATGTTCTTCTGTNAGTTTTGTCTCTTATGTTTTTATATGTGGAGTTGTAGGGAGCAAAATGTGGTATCTATGGTATAAATTGTCCTGAGTGGATCATTAGCATGGAGGTATGTGGAATCTCTAATCTTTGCTAATACATATGATTATTNTTATGTTTTTATATGTGGAGTTGTAGGGAGCAAAATGTGGTATCTATGGTATCAATTGTCCTGAGTGGATCATTAGCATGGAGGTATGTGGAATCTCTAATCTTTGCTAATACATATGATTATTTTTACTTTGACTTGATTGATGGTTCACTTGTGATGCAGGCTTGCCATGCACATGGCCTCTATTGTGTCCCTTTATATGATACATTGGGTATAAATGTACCAACCTTATCATGTGTTTTGATGATAATGTTCTTCTGANTGGAGGTATGTGGAATCTCTAATCTTTGCTAATACATATGATTATTTTTACTTTGACTTGATTGATGGTTCACTTGTGATGCAGGCTTGCCATGCACATGGCCTCTATTGTGTCCCTTTATATGATACATTGGGTATAAATGTACCAACCTTATCATGTGTTTTGATGATATATAATGTTCTTCTGTGTCTTTTAGTTTGTTATTAACTGTCCGGTTTTGAACACAGGAGCTGGTGCTGTGGAATTCATTATTTCACATGCAGAGGTTTCAATTGCTTTTGTGGAGGAGAAGAAGATCCCTGAGGTATCTTTCACTCAATATATATATATATATAAAGTTAGTTTATTGTAACTTTTTTGTAACTCATCTATGAGGATTTTTTTTTTTTTTTTCTAACTGTCAGATTTTTAAGACTTGTCCAAACTCAACAAAGTATATGAAGAGTGAGTAGTACTAATTGAATCATTAACCTTTTTTCGTTTTATACTTGTGATGCTAATGATCAATTNGGTTTCAATTGCTTTTGTGGAGGAGAAGAAGATCCCTGAGGTATCTTTCACTTAATATATATCAAAAAAAAAGTTAGTTTATTGTAACTTTTTTTTAACTCATTGACATTATGAGGATTTTTTTTTTTCTTTTTTTTTAACTGTCAGATTTTTAAGACTTGTCCAAACTCAACAAAGTATATGAAGAGTGAGTAGTACTAATTGAATCATTAACCTTTTTTTTCGTTTTATACTTGTGATGCTAATGATCAATAGTGCTTAATTTACAAATGCAGCTGTTGTGAGCTTTGGTGGTGTCAAACCAGAACAGAAAGAAGAAGCTGAAAAATTGGGATTGGTAATACATTCTTGGGATGAGTTTTTGAAGCTGGTAAGAGACTTTCATCTATTTTTATTTTCTGAATTCAAAAGATCTGATCATTCACATATAATATAATATAATGTATATTTTTGTTATGCGTGTTTATCTATGATAGGGTGAAGATAAGCAATATGATCTTCCGGAGAAAAAGCAAAGCGACATATGCACGATTATGTATACTAGTGGAACCACTGGTGATCCAAAGGGAGTTTTGATTTCAAACGAAAGCATTGTTACTATAACTACCGGAGTGATGCATTTCCTAGGGAATGTGAATGCAGCCGTGAGTTTCTTTCCCTTTGTCATGATTCACATTGAAGCTACAAATTTTTGAAGTTTATGGTTGTTTTGATNAGCCGTGAGTTTCTTTCCCTTTGTCATGATTCACATTGAAGCTACAAATTTTGAAGTTTATGGTTGTGCAAAACAAAACAGTTAACTGAGAAGGATGTATATATCTCTTATCTTCCTCTTGCGCACGTCTTTGACCGGGCTATCGAGGAATGTATCATTCAAGTAGGTGGTTCAATTGGTTTTTGGCGCGGGGTGAGTGTGAACATCTAACATCTCAAATATGATCTTTCAACTACTTATGAATTTTTATTTATATATACATATATATGATATTTCTAATATCATGTCCTTAGGATGTCAAATTGTTGATTGAAGACCTTGGTGAGCTAAAACCTAGTATCTTTTGTGCCGTTCCTCGTGTCCTAGATCGAGTATACACAGGTATTGAATAATGAGCTCTTATGAGCATAATGTACTTGGTTTCATANTAGTATCTTTTGTGCCGTTCCTCGTGTCCTAGATCGAGTATACACAGGTATTAAATAATGAGCCCTTATGAGCATAATGTACTTGGTTTCATATTTTTCAACCAATTATATGTAATTTATTATCCTCCGACAGGACTGCAACAGAAACTATCTGTTGGTGGTTTCTTCAAAAAGAAGGTGTTTGATGTTGCTTTTTCCTAGTAAGTCCTTTGTTTGTCACTTTAAACATGATCTTAAAGGCATCAAGATATCTAACACACTCAATCTTCCTCAGTAAATTTGGAAATATGAAGAAGGGACAGTCTCATGTGGCGGCCGCTCCATTTTGTGACAAACTTGTATTCAACAAGGTAAGCAATCTTTTGAAAACAAATCTGAAATAATTTTGAGGCTTCAACTCTTTTGNTCATGTGGCGGCCGCTCCATTTTGTGACAAACTTGTATTCAACAAGGTAAGCAATCTTTTGAAAAAAATCTAAAATAATTTTGAGGCTTCAACTCTTTTTTGTAATCTTTGAAGGTTAAACAAGGGCTTGGAGGCAATGTGAGGATTATTCTATCTGGAGCTGCTCCTCTTGCTAGTCACATAGAATCATTTCTACGAGTTGTGGCATGTTGTCATGTTCTACAAGGATATGGTAACCATTTAGACTCAAAAGAGATTCAATTAGCTAGCAATTTCNGATTATTCTATCTGGAGCTGCTCCTCTTGCTAGTCACATAGAATCATTTCTAAGAGTTGTGGCATGTTGTCATGTTCTACAAGGATATGGTAACCATTTAGACTCAAAAGAGATTCAATTAGCTAGCAATTTATTGATCTTATGATTGTTTCTTGTGTAGGTCTCACCGAGAGCTGTGCTGGAACTTTTGCAACGTTCCCGGATGAACTAGACATGCTTGGAACAGTTGGTCCACCCGTGCCAAATGTCGATATACGCCTTGAATCTGTCCCGGAAATGAATTATGATGCTCTTGGAAGTACTCCGCGTGGCGAAATATGCATCCGTGGAAAAACTTTGTTTTCTGGGTACCACAAACGTGAAGACCTCACAAAAGAGGTTCTTATTGATGGATGGTTGCACACAGGTTACTAAAAACCGCAACACTTTGATCATTTTTCTTTGCTATCATTGTCAAATGTCAGCTCTTCTTTACCTTATTTTACTATGTATAATTCACCAGGTGATATTGGTGAGTGGCAACCAAATGGAAGCATGAAGATCATTGATCGGAAAAAGAACATATTCAAACTCGCGCAAGGAGAGTATGTTGCAGTTGAGAATCTAGAAAATATCTACAGTCAAGTAGAAGCTATTGATTCAGTAAGTTTAATTTTGTCTCTCAGTGATTTATAATCTTTATGTTTCACACGTTTCTAACTCAAAACCAATTGACAATAAGTATACTCTATGTCACTTATATTATATATTACTCTAAGTCTCGTCTCATTTTGATGTGGGACATAAATTTTCATCAATACNTAGAAAATATCTACAGTCAAGTAGAAGCTATTGATTCAGTAAGTTTAATTTTATCTCTCAGTGATTTATAATCTTTATGTTTCACACGTTTCTAACTCAAAAAACCAATTGACAATGAGTATACTCTATGTCACTTATATTATATATTACTCTAAGTCTCGTCTCATTTTGATGTGGGACATAAATTTTCATCAATACGTTCTTTTTATTTAGATATGGGTGTATGGAAACAGCTTTGAGTCCTTCCTTGTCGCAGTAGCTAACCCGGCCCAGCAAACTCTTGAACGATGGGCCGCGGAGAACGGAGTAACTGGAGACTTCAACTCCACTTGCCAGAATGCAAAGGCAAAAGCATTCATAATTGGCGAACTCGTTAAGATAGCCAAAGAGAAAAAGGTTTTCTTCTTTTTCTCCTCTCCTCTCTTCTTTCTTTCGTTGTTTCTTTGGTTTCTTACTCTCTTCATTTGTAGTTGAAGGGTTTTGAGTTCATTAAAGCTGTTCATCTAGAACCGGTGGCTTTCGACATGGAAAGAGACCTTCTTACTCCAACCTACAAAAAGAAGAGGCCTCAATTGCTCAAATACTATCAGGTACTTTTAAAACATTAGAAAATATCCAACTTTAAATCTTTTTGGTTTTGAACTCTCTTTCTATTGGTGTTATTGAACAGAATGTGATAGATGAAATGTACAAGACTACAAAGGAAGGTCAAGCTTCGGGACAGTAGATTTATTCTACTTATATAAGTCATTCTTTCTTTAATTATATTCATACGACATGACTGCTTCATTTAAGGCTCTCTAAATAAGTTTCTGTTAATATCTTGAGATGTTTACATAGCATCTTGACATGCTAGCTACAACATGTCTTGATGTTTACTTCCTTTAAAAGTTCCACATAAAGTTCCTTAAAAACATTTTTTTTTAAACTATTATTTTACAAATTCTATTGTTATATATTGTTCGGGATAGATTTTCTAGAATGCACCATGTAGAAAAGGGGTTTTTTGTCGGGAAATGTCGTAGCTAGTGGGAGAGAGCTCAAGTCAAGTTCACTTTGTGCTCAGATTTTTGTCTTTACTCCGGCTTCCTGTATGTTCCTAAGAAACTAACAGTGAAATACTCCATGAGAAGTTGAGAACAACAAATAGAGTTTGTCTTCAGAAGGTTTTCGGACGCTTAAAAGTTAAAGAAAACACGTGACTAGTCAGAAACCTGAATTTACGGGAAGAGAAAATATAATTTAGAAATGGACCCGATCAAGAGGTGATTAAGAATCCAATATCGTCATACACTACCTTATAAAGAGAAAATGATTCCAACGAAAGAGAGTTATTCTCTTTGATATCGAAACATCTGTTAAACGTGAGGTAAATGATTCTGATCAATGGCTCTAATATCATTTATCCATCGATCTCTCAATCCATTTCATTAAAAGCAATAAAAGATTATTTATAGAAAAATACTTTTGAGTCATGTTATATTGATGGGTATGCATCGAGAGTGATTGTCTAACAACCCTCATTCACATAAATCAAGGAAAGATCCACGACTTAAGTTTGGTGTAACCTATGCTCGGATATCATCTAGTGGGGAGCATATACTTCACTAGTGTAACGAAGTTGCGGATACTCAAGCTAGAAGCGGTTCTCAAAACCCACAATTAATGCTTTTCTGAGTAAAAATAAAAGAAATTTTATTAAAGAAAAGGACTTAGGGTAAGAAAACCCCTTTGAAGAGGAAATGTGACGTGGCATTGTCTCATTGATGTCTAAAAGCAATGAACGATGAACGGTTTATCTTTAATAAGCTTTTGTGTGACCGTTACAACACACGTCATGTGATCTTTTTTATTTGATCGACACTTCGGTTTTACAACGAACCAGACCGGTTCAATCTAGTAAACCAACCCCATAGAGACACGTGAAGCAACCACACTATTCCATTTCTTCGATTGCTTAGATTTTGAAACCCATTCGGTGAAACGATGAAGTCTTTCTCTTTCGCGTTCTAAATTTCCGAGTCTCCACCATTAATAGAGATATACTGAAAACGTTTTTTATTGGTGTAAATTGTTAATTAAGATGATATACTGAAAACTTCAACATATTAGATTTTTTAATTAACTTACTATTTATAGAGAGTGCTCATGAGTCATGACCGGTTTTGCTCATTGGTTAATTTTAACGATCCCATATTTACTCAGAAAACCGGTGAAGTATCTTATTGTGTTTTTTCTTTTCTCTATTTAAAAATTAAAATAGGTCTACACGAAGGACAATTAAACTATGTTTTAACTAACTTTTGGTTAAGTTCTATTTTTTAAAACTTCAATGAAATGTCTTTAATTTGTTTTCATAACTTTTTTTTTCTAATGTATCTTTCGGAGCTCTTTTTTATTTTGGTAATTTTGGTAATATATATATCGCATAAAGTTGACCAAAGAGCACTAAGAAAAACCATTTTGGATTTTTTTGGTGGATCATTATCCCGGCTCATATATTACAATTAGTAGTCTTTAAATGAGAAAATTCCAACAAAAATATTAAAATGTTGTACCTATCCTTTTCGTAAAAAGCATTTTTGTCGCCATTTCTTCCTTTTATCTTTTAAATTTTAGCTTTTTGAAACATATGCAAGTTGACGAACAAATATGCATGCAAGTTATGAAACAGACGTGTGTCGATTATACTCGTAATATGTGTCCGTTAGTGGACGGACCTCCCCTCAGTCCTCACTCCTCACGCAGGAAAATGATGTTCTTTTTTTGTTTCTTTACATAAACGGATATTATTATAATTGCTTGACGCATTGTGAACTATTCGACGAATACTTGGTGGATCGATTCGATGAAAAGAAAAAGATATTTTCTCAACCAAGTTTGGATATTTTGAAATCTTTTTAGATATTTTGTTGACAAGAGTAAATTATAGGATTTATTGTAGTATCTACGTATAATTTATTGGATTTAATAAGAAGTTAGTGGAGCCTTACAAAATTTATTTTGTAATATACTATATATTGTCAGTTATCCATATATATATATCTAAGTACTTTAATAATATTCATATAAATGCGTTATTTAATAGAGTTCTGGCTGTCATGAAATATAAATAATTAACCTAGTATTTTGAATTTAATTCTAAAGTTGTTATAATTTTTAGGTCGGGATACAGACAATTGATACATACCACCTCTATATATAAGGCTCGAACTATAAACATTTAACAAAAATACAACTATATTTTAAAACTTTAAACGTTGTATTTTTTAATAAAAATATCAAAAGTCCCATAGAGAACGATACTTGTCTAATTATAAATTGTATACTTCCGGTTAAAATTCTCCTTAATTTAATTCCGAATGTGACAAAGTCCATAATATTTTTCTTAGGTTAGAAGAAAATTACAACAAAAGAGGAATCAGAATTGATATCCGAAGATATCGAGTTTACTAGCCTTGTGGCTAAATCTTTAATGTTACGACCGACTCACGATGGATTCGATCTCCCATCCCCTATATATTAATAGAGAAGCATTTTTGCCAAGAATGCTGATGTGTCGTCGCTAGAGAGCTCGACATTAATTATTTTTACTAGCATGCTCACACTCTCCTCTCACCTATAAATACTTTCCATATTTTATAAATACTTTCCAAATAACATGTAACAACACAAACCAAATAAATAGTCATAATTAGTTGATATTTTATAAAAGAAATATATTTAATATATTTAAAAGAAATCCAAATAATAAAAAGGGGATAAAAAAAATAAAACCAAATGAAGAAAAAAAAAATCGTATAATTACTAATAAATTGAAAAAGTGCTATAATTAAGGATTGGCTTCCCTAAATTGTTACAATTTCAATTAGTCAATTAAATTTTTGGTTTTACAATTAATATGTAAATAACGTATTATAGCATCCTTGTGATAGAAAAAATTTTAGGGATTGAATGCACAAAATGAGTTTTTCATATCTCAAGTGATACCATATTATATTCTCCAAAAATTATTGAATGCAAAATTGTTATGAGTACAAAATAAAACATAAGAAGATATGAATTTGATTTTTAAACCACACAAAATATATGTTGCAATAAATAGTAACATTTTATCAATATTTTCTCTACCATAAGACCTCTTACACATTCAAAGATTTCACGGGTGAAACATATCTTTGACACGAAAAAAGCAGCTTTGAATAAAAAAATAAAAAAATTTAGTTACATATTATTATGTTTGAGACGAATATATATTAGTTTTAAGATAATAATTTTTTTTAAATCGATTTATCCCGCACATAGTGCGGGTTGTTACCTAGTGTTTGAGTTAAAAGGAATGNAGTAAAAAAAAAAAAAAAAAAAAAGATATTTAAAATGTCACATAATCACAAACAATGTGGTCTACCAAGGTGTCTAGATTACGTACGGTTTAATTTCTATTTATGAAAAAAACGTATCTTGGTAGAAGTGGCTTTCTCTAGACCGTCATTTCATTTTTTTATCACTTTTTAATTTCCATTGGTTTCATTTTTAAATAATAATAGTAAAAAGAAACGACAATATATGTGTCTATATATAAACAAGCATGTGTTAGGTACATAAGATACTTTTGCAATCCTCAACGGTTGTGTTAGTCTTCGAAGGCTTAAAGAGGAGTCAAGTGTCATGAACACGGATACTACTCGACCCATACTCGCCGAAGGCGGCGACTGCGGCGAGAGCAAGCGGGTGAGAGAGGCTGATCCGGGATTCATCGTCGGCAGCGAGGACAGACCTTTAAAATTAACAAAAATCGAAGACAACGGTACGTAACTTTACTGGATATGAGAGTCACTAATTTTGCTTGTTTTCGAAATCTTCGAAAGTGTATTTGAATCTAATTTATCACAAAACTGTCTCTTTTTAGATCGATTATCTTGAGATATGAATCAAAATGATATTCCTTAAAGAACATTTTTAATGAACTTAAGCCTAATTTTTGTTCTTGGTTAATAACTTTAGAGCAAATTTTAAAACTAGCAATTTAATCATTATTACTAGATTGTACGTTTTTGTTTCCATAATTAAGATATATCGCTCATTTAATTCTTCAAAACATATTATTCTTGAAAGAATTATATTTTTTTTATTTTGTTAATTAAAGTCTTAAGAGAGATTTTGATAAAAGCAAAAAATTCGTTACAACAATGTTTTTTAGGAGATGTTGGGACATCAGAAGCAGCACACGTCTTGGTCGATGCACTAATGGCTGACGTGGCAATTAACGATCTAGACGGAAAAACAAACTCCGGCCACGGAGTAGTCTCAGTCATGGGGCGGCAGAGAGCTATGACAACCGCCGTTTCCACCGTCGTCGACGAGATTCCGTCTTATGACATTTTCGGAATTTTCGACGGTCTTAGGCTCGCTAAATTCTTCGAGGAGAGGCTGCGTCGGCTTGTGAAGGAGGAGGTAAAAGCATGCCACAGCCGTGGGACGGCGGTGGGCTGGAATAAAGTTATGGGATCGTGTTTTTCGGAGACGGTGGGGACAGTGAGGACCACCGCGGCAGAAGCGGTGGTTACTATAGTCGGAAAAGAGGAGGTGATTGTGTTGTGCCGTGGCGGCGCAAGGGTGGTTCTTTACTCCCGCGGCGGAGTAGCTTTGCCTCTATGCCATATCCATCATCACCAGGTATGTATATTCTTTTATTGTAATTATTAAACTCATCAACTTTGATCATTTATTTTCTTTTTGGCATTAGTGTGTGTGTTGTTGTTCCTTGTTATTTTAGTTTTGAGGCTTCCTTTTTTTTTTGGTTAATTAACAAAATACGATGCTAAAAATGTACATAAACAATGTTATCCAGGCTTCCATTTTTGTAATCTTTATGAATATATTGACCGTCCAAGTATATTTTGTAATCTTTTTAGAATGGTCCAACTTGGGTTTAGATATTTTAGAAGTCAATCGCCAGTAGAATTTGTTTTAGTATATCTAACCAAATATATTTTTTGTCATCTTCTCAGAATGGTGGAGAGCAAATCCTGAAGATCCATAAACGAAAAAAGATAGACGATTTCATAGTACTTGCATGTGAAGGCCTATGGGACGTTGTCTCCGACGATGACACATATCAGCTTGTCAAACGTTGTCTTTACGGCAAATTACCAGACGGGTTAGATCCCTTATACTATATATTAATCTTTTTGTTTTTTTTCCCCAATGTACAAACAAATCACTCTTAAGGATTACATCTTCCACAAGCGCGGTTGCTTCGTTGATATGAAATATTAATTCTTTTTCCATTCAAGATTGTAATCGAACTTTTTGCAATTTACGTGTAAATATAGATTATGATGATTACTAGTATAAGACTAGTTAATAATGGTCTCAAATAATTTTTTTATTCTAATAAATTTGACAGATGTAAGAGTGAATCAAGCACGACAAAGGCTGCTGTGATACTGGCAGAGCTTGCAATTGCTAGAGGAAGCAAAGAAAATATAAATGTCATCGTTATTGATCTCAAGAGCTCTACCGTTTCTTAGTTATCCTTCATTTATACGATTATTATTAATTATTATTATTATTAGTTTGATTTTCTTTTTCTTTTTTTTGTTTTGTTTTCTCAATTATAATTTCCATATTATGATATGTTTTGTTCGATTAGTTTTTTTGTTTTTTGCTTTTTATTTAGTTTTCACTTCTTTTTATTGAAATGTAATTTTTGTGGGAGTTTGTTTTGTCATGCCCCTGCTTGGTCATTCTCTTCGGTGACAAGTTACTATTAAAATGTATTTTGATATATGCAAGATAACTTTTTGAGTTTAACAAAAAAAATTGTTGCATACCACATTATTTTATATGTTGATGCTTGAAAATTAATTTTTATTTTATTTTTTATAGCAGAAAAAAAGTTCTGTGAACATACAATGCAAATAATGGTTAGGAATTTTGGAATATTTTTGTAAAATTTTGTAGAAGTCCTACGAACCGAATAGAACCGTTGATACGCCTCGTGGATAATAATAAGATCGAAAATGGCAAAAGGCTTAGGTTAAATCACAGCCGTTAGATTTTCCCAAATGAATTTCTAAATCTTATCACGCTCCTCTTTCAAATTCAAAAACCCAACTGTTGTAGATCTCTCGAATCTGTTATTCAATAATCTCACTTCAAATTCATAATTTCAAAACGGGGAAAATGCAAAAAAATACCCCATCTATTTTTTATTTTAGACGTTTAATACACAAGGTTTTNACTAAAACGATGCTATCAGAGGGAATTTCTCAAAAAAAAATACCTCATCTTTGAATTTTTGGTGGTTTCGAACCCGGCACTTAACCGCTGTTAACGACCGTGACGGAATCATTTAACGGTGTTATGTTCAACTTTACGTTTTTAAATATTACTTNACGACCGTGACGGAATCATTTAACGGTGTTATGTTCTTAAATATTACTGTACTATATATCATCTGTTTTCAAACAATTACGAAAATATTGTCTACGGTTACACATGTCATATTTACCATTCAAACCTGGGCTCGAAGCGCCCCTACGGTAAGTTTTGGTTTTTTTTTTTTTTTTTTCTTCTGCCCAGAAAACCCTAGCCGCCGCTTTTTCTTCTTTCTCCTCTTCTTCTCTGATTTGTTTCGATGGCGGCTCCGCAACAATTCACTTCTCTGCGCTCTTCTTCTTCTTCTTCTTCTTCTTCTCTCTGTGTTTTCCCCAAAAACCATAATTTCTAGATCGACTTCTCTGTAATCGCCCATTCTAGACTCCGTTCTAAGTTTCTCTATCAGAAACTCGCTTCGCCTCTCTTACCATGGCTTCGAAACTCCCGTTGCAAAGTAGCAACAACGCCAATTTTGCGAAGGTTCCGGCATCATCGCGAGCCGGCGGGAAGACGATCGGAGCATATTTTACTTCGTCCGGATACTTTACATCGGATCGATTAAGAAACACACGCAAACGCTTTGGGTTTATGAGAACGAAGAGATGGTTTGTCGTCCTATGTACCTGGATTGTTATAAGATCTTTGATGAGATCCTTGTGAACAAACAGAGAGATCCAAATCCATCGACGGAGATTCATCAGGAGCAAGGTGTTTATGTGAATCTCACTGTTACATACACTAATCAGATTCTGCTAAACATAGATCACAACTTTGACAGAATCCATCGACGTTCAGAAGAATCAGATTAGTGTATGTAACGGTGAAGATTCATCAGGACTCCTAGTGTTTATGTGGTGTTTATGTGCCTGAGATGATGATAATGTTAAGAAGACTACTGTTGGAAGAAACGGGTATGGTGATAAGCTTACTAACATCTTCTCTACTGAATTCAGATGGGAAGAGCCTCAACAAGTTAAGCAGGTATTGAATCGTTTATTGCTTCTGTGTTGTTGTTGAGTTTTCAATTTCGATTGATAGAGTAATTTGAGGAACTTGATTGACATTACTGGTGATGTTTTAGGTCTTTGAAAACAATATGTGGAAGAAGTCTGAACCAGTTATAACCAAGTGCAATAAGAGTGAGAATTGGACGTAGGTCACGTTCAAGCCTGATTTGAAAAAGTTTAACATGACTGAATTAGAGAACGATGTGGTTGCTCTAATGAGTAACCGAGTATTTGATATTGCAGCCAATAAATCATGGACGGGTTTGTACTATGATTTGTCTTCGAATGGATTTTGATCTTTTGAGTTTTTGTGTGATTAGGATGACTGAGAAAGTTTATGACAGATGGGAGGTTTATTTGAGCCTAAGTGATGGACAGTTTCAGCAGGTATATATATTTGGCTAGCTATTATTACCTTTTGTTCTCATGAAGTATGAGTAAAGTCTTAACAACGTTTTCGGCTGCTAACAGGTACATACATACCTACATTGCATACTTCTATAGATTCACACTTACTTTCATGCTTCCTTGTTTACTTGCTTGCTCTTTTCATTCCCTGTCTAATTTTTATGCTTACTTATCTGATTCTTTATTTACTTTGCTTGCTTGTTTTTTGTTGCTTCCTTAATTCTTTGCTTGATTGCTTCTTTACTTTCCTACTTTCTTACTTGGTTCCATGAGTGCTTGCTTCCTTCACTGTTTTCATGTGCGTGCTTTATTACTTCCTTGGTTGTGTCTTTGTGCGTGTTTGCTTGCTTCCTCCATTGGTTTCTTACATGCTTGTTTGTGCGTGTTTGTTTGCTTCCTTCTTTATATTTTTCTTTGATTTCCTGATTACTTGCTTCTTTATTNTTTTTTTTTTTTTTTTTTTTTTTTTAATTTCTTCCTTTATTATTTGCTTATTATTATTTACTTCTGGACCTACTAAACTTGTTTAACTTCTTTACTTCCATACTCCTGTTTATTTTCTCAATTGTATTAGATATTTTCTCAATTGTAATACTAAAACTGGATTGGATGTGTTGGATGTGAAGTCTGGATCGTTGTGTTGGATGTAAAGTCTGGATTCACTCAGTGTGTGATCAAATATCACACAAGCATTTTAAGGTACATGTTCATGTTGGTCTTTGTCAAGGTTATCTTATTCCCAATTACTTTCATGTATTAAGATCAACTTCATATTTTAATCTGAAGAATTTTGGGGAAGCAGATTACTATTGTCCCACATTCAGAACAAAATTCAACTTTGAGCTATCAGATTCAGAAAAACAAGACTCAAAATCCAAGTAGGGCCCTTTTCTTCCCTCCAACTGTTATTGTTTATTCTTACTAACAATTGAATTGTGAATACCAAATTCTAAATTTGAGAGTTTTCTGGTATAGACTTGGCAAAAACAATGCCTCGATGGTGCTTCCTGACAAGGTTATTGTTGTATGCGATTAGAAGGCATATATGTTCCAAGCCTTCATTTGTAAGTTGACACCATGCAATTTCACATTGTTTTAACTTTTACTGCCTCATAATTACTCTAGAACCGGGCGAAGCAACGACCTTTTAAACTCTTAACTCATCCAGAGTTTTAGGTATCTATGTTGAATGCTTTATAGAGTATTCTTACTTCATTTGGTTTGTTTACAGAGTCGTATGTAAGTGTGGATTTTGTGGACCTGAAAGGAAAGCACTTAGTGAATGGGAAAGGCATACTGGTTCAAAAGCAAAAAATTGGAGGACTAGTGTAAAAGTTAAAAGCTCCAAGCTACCTCTAGAAGAATGGGTTTGTACAAATTTTCTTATTTTCTCTTTAGGGATACGATCACATTCTTTTAAATTTCTACCATCAATTACAAAAAGTTTGAATGCCATTTCTTTCACACTGCAGATGATGAAATTAGCAGAGTTCCACGCAAATGCTACTGCGGTAAAACCTCCTATAAAGCAGAGAAAGCAGAGGTTGCTTTCCTTTCTTGGAGGTATTAAGCAATTTGGATCTCAGAACCTATCCAAAAGTTTCTGCTGCGTTAAGCGCTGCTTATGCTGGTTTGTTCTTTTCTTTTACTATTGGCAGAAAAGTTTGAGCCGGTTAACGTGAAGTGGACAACTGAACGATGTGCAGTTTGGGTTTAACATTGGAAGTACGGTGAGCTCTCTCACGCAAAGTAGTTAATTTTATAGTTCATAGAAACTGCAAAAGTGAGAGAGTTCACTTGAAATTTTTGTGTTGTTTTTATTACGGAATATCATTTTAGAAGCCACAATCGTCTCTTCAAACTTTTAATGACATATATGATTGTTCTTATTCATTATAGGCGGTGGTGGTGATGGTGAGCGTTCTTGTTAGGAAAATTCCTCCGACATTCAGCGCAGGTTACACCCATTATAAAATCATTCATTATGTTATGAATTTGTTTGTCAAATCTATTGTGACATCTTCCGATTTGTTTATTTTAGGTGACGTCTACCAATTTGTCCACAGAATTGCATGAATTAATGCGATAAAATATCAAAAATTAAATTGAAAAATCATGCGAGAATTATGCAGCACTAAATTTTTCAAGACAAACTGCTTTATAGCTCAAGATTAAAATGTGGTTCCGACCGACCAAAGCTGAGTCTGAACTTAAGTCTATAAGGAACCATTACAAACCATTGACTTTGATCTAAATCTACCATTACCGAGTCACACTGGACAAAACCACATTGATCCAAGATAGCATCCTATAGATATAATTTAAAGGAATATAAATAGAATAAACTAAAAAAGAGAGAGAGATTTCTTGAATTACAAGAATATCATAGTAACCTTAGTTTTCCTAGTCTCAAGATCTCTCTCTATGTGTACAAACTAGAGAATTCATCTTTCTCATCCTCTCAAAGATCTAACGAACCGGTATTAACTAAACCAAATATTTTCAAAAGGAGGTGAACAAGTTTACATGCTAGTAAACCGGTTTCACACAACAAAACACTTCTACTCACTCCAAAGAATAGTTAGAAACCATGACATTTGCCGGAGAAGCTGAGTGGATATAGACAAATTCCATGCTTTTGCCAGCCGGTAACGATTGGATCCATGGGGGAAAACCAAATGAATTTCCGGTTTTAGTCACACCCCATATTGGACCATAGAGCTTGGTGATTGATATCTTCAAATTTTTCA
>OVBW01000112.1:2625-14282 GCA_900406355.1 Erysimum pusillum | reverse complement strand
ACCACGGTGATGAACTTGTCGTGGATAGTTCTCTCCGTATCCGACCATGTAGCTCGTCGCTCTTGGGTTGTCTCCGAGAATATAATCCACCTGATGAGTTTCAACTAATATTGATCAATAATCCCATGTAGATAGGTCTATCCATTTCTGGATGATACATTTTAATTTATTTTAATGGATACCGCAACATCTAATGTATTGAGCCAATATCCCAATTATTCATTCGGATTAACTTAAATTTTGAAAATTATCATAAAAAATTATCCAAAAATATCTGAAATATTCGATCTCTGATTTAGCTCTAGCCCGAAATAGTATTATTTTGGTAGTGATATTTTATATATTCGAATTCAACCCGTCGTCAGAATTTTATATCCAATATTTTGGGTAGTATTTTAAAATATCCAAACAAATCTCCCCGCTTGTACCCACTATTACCTAGTCCCAATACCCGATATCGACACGCTAGACTCAATAATATAGTCTTGTATGTTCAGTTTCAAATTCAATTGTAGTGTTGTTTTGGTTCTAGATTTTGGGGTGAATTAGCAAAAATCAAGAAAGTTTTTGGGGCAAACCTGTGATTTAGAGAAATCTAGGAGTTGGGATGGAGAAACGTTTCCTTGTGAACAACGAAGATCTCTTTTGGATGACGATAGATAGTCAGAGTAAACAGCAGCTAAGAAAGATGCACTTGTGACAAACTGCATATTGTTCCAGCTTTGTCGGAAAATCAAACCGCCGGGAGTTTTCTTTATGTTCTTGGTACTTTTACCTAACAATGAACACATATATTGTTCTGCTTTCTGTTGGTACCTCTCGAATACGGCCGTGTGTTCTTTGGCTTTCCCTTGCATCAAAACCTATAAACCAAACAAATTCTCGGTTAAGTAAAACCAAAATCAAACCGAGAAAACTCGGTTATACTGAAGTGAATTACCTTGGCAACAAGAGTTTGAACGCCGGCATACTTAACGTCCCAACTAAATTCCGTTATAGACCAGCCCGTACCGCCCATTGAGTCGCCGTTCTTGCCGAGGTAATCTAGATAATATTTATCATTGGTTGCTTGGTATAACCACGCAGCAGCCCACAGTAACTCATCCTGGTTATCAAAAAGTTTGTTTGTAAAAACTCGAATTATATTGAAGGAATATATTCTTAGTGACTAAAATTTCATATTAGAGACTAGAGAGTTTGTGTTTAGTACATTGTAACCGCTGACGGATCGGTAGAATTTTTGTGCCACGGTAATGCTACTGTCGTATTTGCCTCTGTATTTGTCCGCAAATTCAAATAGCTGCAATCATAAGAACCACATTAGGATCAGTGGCAAGATCGCAAATATTATGAATTGGAAAGGTTATTTCTACTATAGTATACTATCTACGTTTTCTGCACCTTTAGTTCCGGTTCTGACCAAAACTAATTTCAAAGTCTTATTTATAGTTCCTTCTATTGTAATCAAGCATCAAGGAAGGAGTTCAAAAATTATATATAAGCAAACTCACGCCATGTGCTTAACCAAACTCGATTTCACTAAACCAGAATGTAAATTCGGTTTTCCTAGTGAATTTCGTTTTGGTTGAGGTTTAATGACCTGATGTGCATGACGGAGTAGCTCAGCAGAGTATGATGGATCAGAGCGGCGGAAAACGATGGAAGCGGCAGCCATTGCGGCAGCGGTTTCTCCAGCAAGATCCGACCCGGGATTGTTCCGGTCAATCTTGTAAGCCTTACGATCAGTGGTCATTTCCTCTGGCCTTTGCCAACAATAATGGTCCGACTTACCATCTCCCACCTACAACAGTTACAAAATGTTATTAAAACCAATTTAAGTTATGTCAATAATTAGTCTAAGTAATGAAAAAGGTGATTAGTGTAATTTAAAGTGTTATTTGTTACCTCTCCGTAGAGAACGTTAGGTTCAGGGTGGGCTTTAATGAAATAATCAGTTCCCCACTTAACGGCGTCAATCGCATTGCCAAGTTCACCGTTAGATTCCAGCTGGCCACCGTATTCTATGATGCTCCAACACATTGTGGTCACCGTGAAAGCCATCGGAAGCCCGAATTTCACGTTATCTCCGGCGTCATAATATCCTCCCACTAGATCCACCTGTTTAATTTTTTTAATGTGATTAAAATAACAATATTATAGTATATTAACTATTAATAAGTGTTCTAAAAGTCAGCTGCTTAAGACGTTTAGGTGGCCAAAACCATCCAAACACTTCGATTTTTTGATCATATTGGTTAAATAATGTGTCAACGGAAAGTCAATCATCTTACGGATCTAAACAGCGGTTAATACATTTATAATTATTTTAGAAAATTAGAAAAAACAAATTACAAAAATGGAAAAGATGTATTTAAATAAAGGGGAATAAATTACTATTGTATGTATATCATATTATACTACTTAAATAAAATTTAAAAGAATATAAAAATCTTGATTTAGTGAGAGAGCTTTGAATATTGGTAATAGTTAGAGCATTCTACGAATCTTGATTTATTTTATTTTAATAAGAAGCTTACGCCGTTTGATTTGCCGTCGTAAAGACCTGAGTGAGATCGCCATGAAACTCTCTGGTTAGGTGGGAGGTGTCCTGATCTCTGAGCTTCAAAGAAGAGAATGCTTTTACTCAAAGCTTGTTTATAGTCGTGCCCTGAAACTGCAAGCTGAACCAACCCAAGAAGAAGAAGAAGAAGAAGAGGAAGAATCGTAATGGTGGTAGTAGAACCCATTTATTATAAGTCTTTTTTTGTGAAACTATGAAAGAAATATGAATCCTTTTCAATCAAATCGACTCAAAAGATTAGTGGGTCCTATTTGGACTTTGTTAATTTTAATTTATGGGATCCGTTCATCAAAAGTTTGGTCAGAAAGAGAAAGAGATGGTTTGGTGAATGAAGTTGAGAAAAAAAGAGAAGTTTATAAGGAAGTGAAGGAAGGTACCAGGAGAAGAGAAAACGGCAGAGTCGACTTAATGAATTTTTTTTTTCGTTTTGAATTTTTTTCAATTTTTAATAATAATTATATAGTTTTAGTCTTATATGAATGTAACAATGTGTCGGCAGGCAATTTAATTTCCAGTTCAAATTTAGGATGAAAAACTAGCTTCTGTTTTGAAAAAAATTTATTAGTATCTCTTACGATCTTATTGTTGCTAACATTTTAGGTGAGAGATTGTAGATTAGTGTGCTTAATCAACTAAGAGAGGAGTTCATTTCTATATCAATCTTGTTAAATTAAAATCAAGAAAATTTGAACACAAACTAAAAAAAATTAAAACATGTTTTTGAAGTTCAAAACTTTGTTAAGTGCAATGATCTTCTACATGTTACTTTGTCTTTTAGTATTAGAACAAAATTTGAATCATTTTTAAATTAAAGAGGAAATAATAGTTGTCCTTCCACCCGTTACGGAAGCTCCGAATCTTCCATGCATCTAAACAAATGACATAGAATAATATCATTACTTTGTTTTTTAATATAAAAAGTCAAAAACTACATAATTTTTATTTTTTCTAATTCAGATCTTAATCTTGAACCCACACTCGAGAAAAAAAAAAGGTTAAAAGCGATACGACCAATTTAAGAGAGATTTATATAAACTGTTTTGGAATTTGATCGACCTTACCAAATAAATGCCGAACAGTAACACTGAGGACACAAGACAGACAATACACGCTCCGAATTTAATTCTCCATCCAGAGGAAAACAAAATTTAATCAACAATATAAAATTACAAAGCCGTCAAATATATCATAGATGACTATGTTGACAAAAAAATCTGTTAGAAAATGTGAAAAGAGGATGAAGAAGTGAGAAAGTAAACGGTGGGTCAAAAGTTATAACTTATGAGTGCATACTTTTGTTTGAGTTGGAAGTCCCCAACCGCAATCAATTGTCTACCAAAACAGATGTTGCATCTTTTTGTTATGTTTAAATGAGTGATAATACGATAATGATAGTAACACAAATTAAACAGTTAAATATTTTTGTAACAAAAAAAGATTATTTTGTGGTAAACCAAATTATGAAACATATTCTCTATCTGTTCTTTATTATTGTTTTTATTAGGAAAAAAAAATATTTTCAAAAGATAAATTTTCTCATTTTTCTATGAGTTATTAATAATAAATTATTGAATTCAAGAAAAATAACTAAATACAATTGGTTTAGAATTGTTAAAAATTCTAAATTATAAAAAATAATACATTTATATTCACATGTATGAAAAGCTTAAAAAATACATCACTCAGAAACAGAGGGAATAGTAAACTATAATTAGAATAGCTGTATATAAAGTTATAAACCCTTCGTACTATGAAATCAATGAGAGCAGGCTAAGCAGATGGTAAATCTAACTATGGGTAGAGCCGTAGAGGCCAAGGGAAGGACCGATAAATATTTCAGAGTTACTAAAATGTTTTAGCAGTTGGAAACTACATAATCTTATTCGTAGCAACATTTAATATGAGCTCATTTGGCACATGCTATATTAAGCTCTCGAACAGATGTCACTGCACGTGCGAATTTTTAAAGAACTGTCTCTTTCCCACCAATATCGGTACTCTTACGTAAAGCCCAATTTTGGTTAGTTTTACTTAAAAAATATTTGAATTTGAATTTTTTTTTTTATTGTATTATTTACGTAATTTGAATCCATTTTGAATCATACTGTTCTCAAGTGTGAGTTGCATGATATACTTACTTATAGAGTCATAAACTAAGAAAATGATCCAAACTATCAGTTTAGTTGAAATAATAAAAAGTTTAAAGAAGTACAAATGAAACTATCGTACTACTATTAATTTATAACAAACGAATAAAAATTGGTTGAACTGATTCATTTTATCGTTGGAACTTGGAAGATCACAAATTTGAAATTTTCTATTGCAATTTTAATCATATTGGTTGCCGTAGATACATTATTTAAGTAAGGGCCTGTTCGTTTCATCATCCAGATGATCCATCTGGATGGAGATGAATAATGATGTTCGTTTGGTGCCAAAAATGGTTCATTCAGATGATTCATTCAAATGAATCATCTGGATGAGTTTGAAAATTTAGGCAAAAATTTCAAACTCATTTGGCTGATTCAAATTGGATCATTTGGATGGAGATGATTCAGTCAAAAATAACAAATGACCAAAATACCCAAATTTTAATTTAGGTACATTCACTTTCTTCACAATCACGTTTTTACGGTTTTGATGGAAAAACGTAATTTTGAAGTTTTTAGGAAAAAACTGTTGATTTTGTAATATATTTTAGATTAAAAATTAAAATTAATATGTTTAAGTAATAATGAAAATATAATTAGATGAAAGCATGGGTATTTTAGGTATTTGTCGTTTTACAAATCATCTGGATGGAGATAGAGATGAACAAACGAACAACATCTCATTCGGATGATCCAGTCAGATGAATCGACTAAAAATGAAACGAACAACAGTTGAATGGATCATCTAGATGGACATGTTGAATGGATCAGTTGGATGGATCTGTCAAATGGAGAAACAAACAGGACCTAATGCAAATCTAATCATGTTGGTTTTCCCACTTTTCATGGATGTTGATCTTGATTTTGGTATTGGTTTAAACAAATAAATATGAACATTAAGATTATTGAAACAAAATCGGAAAGTTCTATTTTGAGGCTGTCAACAAAAAAAAAAAAAAAAAATCTTATATTTGGGTCATGGTCACATGAACGCATGTGACTACCGACACTGTGAAATTGACCTCTTCGTGCGTGAGAGCCCAACCGCTGTTTCTAAGAAGCGGCTCATTTCATCACGTGGCCTCACGTGATAATTCTTCACTCAATTACCTTCAATTTATTTTATTATTGACAGCTTTCTAACTTTGAATGAAGATTGAAGAAGCCAAAAATCAGAACATACATCTTATTCGGCTTGTACCAAATATTAAATAAAAAAAATCTGCATGATGATTTGAGTATTGGTAATTTGGTATTCGTATTAGTATGTTTGAAAAATAACAAAAAATCGGAACATATATCAGAATTTTCTGAAGAAAAAATTATGGAACTTTCTTTCATACATTTGTAAAATTATTAGTGCACGTTTGTTTAATAATGGTTTGGGAATCTTAAGATTCTTAGCTGATTTCTAGACACAAAACGAAACAAATATATTTTTGAAAGTATGAAAGTAGATACATAATTTTCAAAATAAATGAACCTAACTATGGCTGTAAATAGTGACATAAATACAGAAGAATTGTTGATGAAAGAAAAATGTTGCATCAGTTGCTTAAATAGAATGGTTGAGATTACTGATGGTGATGGATTATTGTGATAGTGGTTCCACCACTCTTTGAGTTAAACAAGAGTAGTATATGGGATGCATTTCATTAATGAATTTTTAATATGTATTTCAAAATAATGTGTGTTTGAAACTATTAAGAGTTTTAAGGTTTTAAATCTCTGCTCCCGTTAACCATCATCCTCATGGCTGGAGGAGGTGGTGCAAGAGGGGCGGCAGGCATGGCTGGAGGAGGTGGTGCAAGAGGGGCGGCAGGCATCGCTGGAGGAGCACCTCCTCGCCTAACGTATAAACAACCAAAGAATAAACTCTTCTTAAAGAATTTCATAACTATGTATGTCTGAACGATATCAGTCCCACTGAACATATTTATACTGGTAATTACCTTTCCGCCAAAGAGTTTCGATCCGAGAGAAAGAAATGTGGATCGTCGATTCATTAGAATAATCGACGGTGTTAGATTCGATCCGAGAGAAAGAAATGTGGATCGTCGATTCATTAGAATCGACGATGTTAGATTCGTTAACCCTCCTCCTCCTGCTCCCGTTAACCCTCCTCCTCTTGCTTCCGTTAATCCTAAGGCGAATTGGTTTCCTCCATCGCAATTGACAATTGAATGTATTTCACGGAGAAATCTTATATTATAGTAAATAAAACTTTTCTCCAATTGTCTGAACTCAATTTGCGTATGTGAACTCTCGTTATTGGCGATTAAAATTGTCAAAACCAATAAAAAAAGTTAATTGGTTTTTCAATAAATATTGAAAACATCATCTAATTTCGAATAATTTCTTTTCCCTCAATCATCATATATAAAAAGCAAAGAGAATATATGTAATCATATTTTTAAAAAGTTTGCACCAAAAAAAAAATATATATATATATTCTACATATCTTTGGGCTAATTGTATATAAGCGAGTATAATGGGATTTTCATTTTTACATTGCCACATTCTTTAAGAGATGAGTTTAGATGCACAAAGATATGTAAAAATATGTAAAATTAACCTATTTAATTAAATTCATTTCTTTTATCATTCATTTTATTGTCATGTCCACTCCAAACCAAAAACATGAATAGTAATTACGGACCAAAAATGCACTATTCATTTGATTTCACCGTTAACTCTAAAGATGATGCGTACCAACAAGTAAGAACAAAACATATGTGTTTTTTACTCTCATATGTGCCAACAATTTTTCAATATTGACACACACAATGCAAATAACTCTCAAGTCCATTTATTAAAAACAAAACATTGCTAAAAGAAATATTTTCAAGAAAAAGACAAGAACAATGTCTTATTGTTTAAGCTATTACTAAACAATAACTTACCAATATCGGACTGAAAATTGGGGTTTAGAGCAACTTACCTTTGCAGGTCGATGGAATTGACACTAGAATCGAGTAGACTTTGAAAAATCGAGTGGATTAGAGCCAAAAATCAATAAAATCGACGAAAAAATGAGAGATATGGAAAATTGAGTGTTGAGTTTCAATGGAAAAGAGAAAAAACGAAGAAGAACATTGAAAAATCGTGAATGTGGTTGAAAGAGATGGAAAAATCGATTTTAGTGTTGTAATCCGGTTCAAATTAAGCTGCTCTGGTTCCATTTAGATTTTATTAAATTTTATTATATATTAAAAAGAGGAGAATTTTTTGCTGTTAAATCTAATTAAATATAGGGAAATTTGGTTTTTTAGTCCACATTGAAACACAATTTGTCCCATTACACCTTTCTTAGATTTAGACTAATTTGCCCTTCTTCAAAAAAACGAAATTCAAAATAAATTTTTTAAAAATCTGAAAAATTATGGAAATCATAGTTTAGGAAACAAACAGTCATATACATATTTTTTCAGTTTTTTTTTTGTTAAAAATCATTGTTAAATAAATATTTTAAAAATTTGTTATACCTACGTAGAATGCATATTCTTCTTATAAGAGTAAAATAGGATTATCATTATTTCAAGTACTAATCCTCCGACTAAATTTAAAAAAAAGTATAATGGGACAAAATCTGTTTCGATGTGGGTCAATTTTCCAAATTTCTCTTAATAATATCACATGTTAATTCGGTTTTCAACAGACATATTAAATTGATTTCGTTTACTTTTCACCATTCCAATCCAAGCCCAAGTCCACACAATTTCATCCGACTTCGTTCATTCACTTTCAAAAATCCACATCTTGGTCCACTTGGTCTGGTTCACTCTTTAGTCTTTACTAAGCAACCATTTCAAACCTAATAAAATTTGATGTCTTCTCTTTAATTTAAGCTTGTGAAACCCAAGTCTTTTTAGATCACTTCGTCTCATTTATTGTGGGCCTTTTAGCCCAATTCGTAATGTGAGCATAAACAGACTTAATTTGACCAGAAATTACATAAATACCCTTGATATCCATAATTGCTCAAAAAGTTAAAAGTCACAATGGACAGAACAAAAAAAAAAAAACTGTTCTATCGATTTTACTCAGAAAAACGTTGATTCAGTTTGCTCTCTCCTCCGGCCACCGGAATATTCTTGCTCCGACTAAATCAATCCTTCTTCTGCCAAATGTGGAACAGAGATTAAACACAGAAGCAAATATCTCTTTTTTTATTTAAGAGTATTAGCTGAATGAAAAAATGATAACTTACTTAGCTCATCGAAAGAGATTTTGCTAATGCTTTCACCATATTTGATCAGCCGAATCTTCCCTGCGAAAACGCAAAAGAATCGTAACTCAGCGACAAACCGATTATCCAGATCAACAATTTGAACATACATACCATCACGACGAACGCAAATCTCAGGGATACTCTTCACTTCACTGCTGATGCTATCGTTATACACTCTAGTCTCAATATCACCTTCCACATAAACCGACGAGCTGTAGCAATGCACAGCCAAAATAGTTCACATAAAAACCTTTTTATCTCCGACTTATTAACTGATACCATCATAGATTGAGTATATAAAGAAGAAACAGAGTGATTAAAGACGGAATGTAGAAGATGTTATTCAATTTAGAGTTACATTTTCACACATTCACATATACTAGCTGATTCTATCTTAACCAACCTTCTAACTAACTAAGTTAATCTGACATAGGAACTCTAACACTATTGTCAAGACAATTCCTTGTTTAAGATAGTTTAACATGTAATATAGCTTACTTTTTAGCGATTTTTTGGACAGCATAAGAGCCAAGCACTTCGTTATGCACTGCGATTCTATGCCACTGAGCTGGTTTTGGCTGATTGATAGCTCCTACAAGCCTCTGATCAAACATCCCACCAGTTCCTACAGTAAAGATCGTTACTGTCCTCCCGTTCCTTAAGATCTTCTGTAACGGTGCTTGCCCTACTTTACCACAAATGATCGCCTGTATGAATCAAATATTATCAACACCGATATGAAAACCACAAGAACACAATCTCCCAAATCGAAAGAAGATAACTAGAATGAAATGATGTTGCAACAAGTTAACTCGAGTCATGAACTAAGATTCGATCATCAGCATCTACTAAAAATCGTTCCTTTTCAATCGGGTTTAAATGATATTTGCAACAAGATAACTCGAGTGATGAACCATGATTCGATCATTAGCATCTACGAAAGATCGTTCCTTTTCAATTGGGTTTTTGCTATAGAAATCAACAATTGAAGACTTAAATAAGCCTAATTTGATTCTGAGCTTCTTCAGCTAATAATGGTTAACAATAAGGGTTAAAGATGAATCCTTTTACCCTATGAACACCTCGAAAGCCCCAACCTTTACGGGGATCAACTCCATGAGGTTGAAGCTCAGGTCTTTCTGGAATGTTTTCTTCAAAATCTTCTTCAACACCATCATCAATCGGACCAGTCGAGAACCATAATCTCGAGCCTCTCTCAGCACTAATTGCTACACATCAAATCAACACAACAACTCAAGATGATAATCAAACACATTTCTGAGTAAAAACACAATTAAGGGTTTAACAAGATGATTTGAGTGAGAGAGATTACCTAGAGGAGATATTGAAGAGGATCTGAGAACCTTAGAGACTTTGATAGCGAGTGAGTTCATTCTTCAAGCAGAGTAATTAATTACGATTAAACCAGAGAAATGCGAAAGCAGGATTTTTGATGTAAGAGGGGAATGGCGTACCAATGAGTGTGAGGAAGAAAGAAGAACGAAAACGACGTCGAAGAGCTCTGATTCGATAAACCCTGTGGTGAAGATTTTNAAAAAAACGCTGTGAACGGGAAAAGCTTGCCGAGGTAGAGCACGACGGAAACTTTAGGTTGTCTTTTCTGAAAGTACTAAATTACCCTTCTTTTTTTTGTAAGAATAAAAATGAGAAACAAAAAACTAAATTAAATTAAATATTGCACAAAACAAAATTTCCTTTCAATGGTAGTATCTTTAGATTTTAATAAGTAACTAAAATTTGGATTACAGAGATAATATACTTATAAATTAATCAAAAAAATATTTCAAATGATATTTTTATAAGTCTATCACCAACAATGTTACTTTGTATGTCCTCACCAAAAAGAAAAAAATGTTATTTTGTATGTTAAATTCGATTTTATAAATTTGATTTGTATTTTTCGAAAAATGAAGATAATTACTATAATACCCTTGCAATTTTTTAACACNNNTTTTCGAAAAATGAAGATAATTACTATAATACCCTTGCAATTTTTTAACACAGTTTTTTTAGAAAAATCTTTTTTATTCTTACATATATAAAAAATGACGTCAGTATTGGTGACATCATAAATCAAAACAAGTAAGCGAATAAGTAAAAATAAAAATAATGAAAAGGGCAGATCCACGCGGAATGAGGTTTGAAAAGTCTTCGGTCAAATCCCTTGACTCATATTTTCTGATTTTATTCTTTCTCGATCGCTAGTTTTTTCCCCTTCGAAATATGCTTAGGTTCAAATCAATCATTGGCGAAAGATTTTAAATTATATTTTGTTGTTGATGACATCTGCATTTTATTCTTATTAGCATGGAATACAATTTTATGTTTGTCTTTATGTAGCATTTGGATAGAAGAATGAATACTTTCAATATCAACAAACATGGAAACACCTCAAGCGATCTTAAAAGTTTAAACCATGTTTTTACCAAAAAAAAAAAGTTTAAACCATGTTTTTCAACTTTGTTGTGACCTGTTTTTATGTGCTTTAATCTCATCTAAATTCTTTTAGGCTAGAATCATATTTAAAAGAAATTAATTAGCACTGAATTATTACTCAGGAAAACAACAATCTTCGTATTCTAATTTCGTTGAAGAGGTAATCAAAATACATATTATAAAAATGTTAAATTCAAATAATTATTTACCAGCTAATATTAGAATTCTTTTATGAAAA
>OVBW01000111.1:0-43985 GCA_900406355.1 Erysimum pusillum | reverse complement strand
GTGACCCAGAAAGTAATCCGGTTCACTGTCCGGGTCGGGTATCAAAACATTAAATCTTATTACAAACTCACATCGACACATATATATAAGTATAAGATGAAAATGGGCTTGAGCTGGGCTTAGGCCTGTTATCACATAACTCTCCTATGATTAAACGGAAGGTAGTTAAATTAGCGTAAAGAGAGAAGCTGTTTTCTTCTCCACCCGCGACAAGATAATGAGAGCTTCGCCGGCGGCAATACTCTCACTCTCCTTAACTATTCTTCCACTACCTCTTCCTCCAACCAAAACTCCTTTCTCCGGCGACCCTTTTCGATTCAAGCAATATGCTTTGAAGAATCAGAGTTTCTCGCGACCAAGACGTCTCGTCTCAGAGAAACCCAGCAGAAGATGGACCTTCTCCTGCAAATGCCGAAACAGAGGAAGACATAACTACGCTAAATTTGATAACGAAGGAGAAGATTTCATTGTGGTTAACTTCTATCGGTTTGTATCAGTCGAAGATCCCTCAGCTGAGATTGAGAAGCACCTCTCTTTCTTAAAGGTCCGTCTTTTTGGAGTGTGAATTGTTTCCAAAATCTCAAATTCATTGATTTTTTCAGAATGTCAACGAACTTGTGAGCATTCTCTTTGGTTCAAAATTTGAAGATTTTCCTATGGTTCCAGGATTTGAATATACGAGGTCGGATATATCTCAATGAACAAGGAATTAACGCGCAGGTACTGTTATCATTTTGCAATCACACATTTAGCTTTGAATTACTTTTTCATCAAACTATTTGAGGATGCCTATACATCAAGCTAGGACAAATCTTGTGTGTTTACTTCTTGTAATTCTTGTTTACTGCAGTACAGTGGGCCATCTAAAGATGCTCTTGCATATGTTGAATGGTTGAAAGGAGATGATAGATTCTCCGATTTACTTGTCCAGATGTCTCCTGCTATTAATGGGCATGCATTCCCTAAGTTGAAGCTACAGAACAAACCCTCCTTAGTGCAGGCAAGCAGCATCACTTTATGTTGGATTAAAAGATCAATGGTTTCACGATCAAAGATTTGTTATTTATAATGTGTGATATAGTATAAGATTACTCAACATTAGTTGCGTTTCTTTTTTCCTTATAGTATGAGGGAGGCATTTCACACCTTCCCCTACTTGATCCACCGATGAGAGCAAAACCTTTAGAACCATCTGAATGGAAAAGGAAACTGAAAGACTTAACGGATGATGATGAAGCATCTCCTTCAAGTAGTGGCAGAAGCTGCATATTATTGGATGTCAGAAATGGTATTCATTTTCCTTTCCATTGTCTATAGTAACAGAACAATCTTGATTCTCTTGTTATCTAGTATCCACATGACTGATCATTCTTTTCTGATAGTTGTGTTGTGGTTTTCCACTTTATTTCCAGTTTTGCACGTCTGTTATTTTGGGTAATTCTTAAAGGGCGTCACATATCATAGGAAAAAAGAAACCTACTGGTATTTGGAAGTTGATAGACATTTGATTTCAACAGGTTATGAGTGGGATGTTGGGCATTTCCGGGGGGCACGCAGGCCTGAAGTTGATTGCTTTCGGAACACCTCTTTTGGGCTATCTGATGAGAAGGTACAACTACTCATAAACTTTGGTAGCTACATAGTTCTTATTTATAACATGTAGACTAACATAAAGTGATCAGACAAGTCTCTTCTGTTGGTTACATATTGTAAAGTACTGAAGCTAAAGATATCTAACAGTGAATAATTTTGACTATGCCTCTACACTACAGGAAGCCCCTTCAGACCCTTTGATAAATGTTGACAAGGAAAGGACAGATATACTGATGTATTGTACTGGAGGTATACGTTGCGATGTATATTCAACAGTTTTGAGGTAGCACTGTGGCTTCTACTCTTTTCCCTTACTAACATCTCCTCGAAAGAAGTTTTCCCAAATAACTTTCTGGTGAGAAGCCAAATTTCTTTTCAGACAGCGGGGTTTCAAGAACCTGTATACACTGAAGGGTGGAGTTTCCCATTATCTTGAAGAAGAAGACACAGCTGAATGGGTTGGAAATCTGTTTGTGTTTGACTCTCGTCTCTCTCTCCCACCAGCTGCCTACAGTAACAATGCCGTGGAAGAAGTCAGAAGAACTTCAGAAACGCCTGTGGATGCAAGTTTTGCAAGATGCTATATTTGTGATTCACAAGTTCAGGAACTAAGACATCGGAACTGTGCTAACCTTGACTGCAATCGGCTTTTCTTGTGAGTTGTATTCTAGCTTATGTTTCATCTTTTTATGTCTATTAACAAATAGCGTATAATTTGCGAAATTTTGATTTTTGATGGAAAAGCCTTGTAATTTGCCATTGTTTTATTTAACTTATCTCTATCTTTGGTTTAGATGCTGTGCAGAGTGTGTTGTCGATTTGAAGGGATGTTGCTGTTCAAACTGCATTACTGCTCCCAGACTTAGACCTGTCTTGCATGGAGTAAAGAGATATGAAAAATGGCATGTATATCGTGATTCAGAAGTGCAAAATGCGCCATTGGTCTGATCACGTCTGAGATTTTTAGAGGCTAGTTATTTGGGATCCCTTGTCACTCTAAATTATGTTCACTGCATCCCTCTTGACTCTTGTGATTACTCACAGTGTTTCGTTTGGTCTATCATGGGCAAGTGATCAGATGAGAAACATCACACAGCAAAAGCAGAAGAGTGCTAAAGCAGAAGCTAATGAAGTTATTCAAAAGCATGTTCCAGGAAGAACTACTAGTCATTCTTTGAGGTTCTTGGGGTGTGAAACTTGTCAGTTCGAAGAACTCAATATCATTTTCAACATGTACAAACAAAGCTTGTAGCAATTCACATCTTAATCCATCTGCTGTAATTGCGGCAATGCAAACTGTAATGCAACAAGATGGTGCTTGCTACTACCAAAGTAGAAAATAAATGTAGTAGTAATTATTTTAGACAAATCCGTGGTTTTAATATTTCTATAACTAACACACTCGAAGTTTCTCTGCTGTCACATTACATGGAGATTTGATATTGCAGGCCTAGTGAAATATTGTGGCTTTGCTTTGATCAACTTTCTTCAAACACCGACACGGTCAAACTCTACCATCTGCGAGCTCCTTCTGTTCGTGTACCAATGTAATTTCTCAGAGAAGGAGACTGGGTAAGACCATCTGGTGCAACTGTTGTGTTCTGAGTTCCATTCTTCTGCTTCATCCTTCTGCGTGCTATGTAACCTCTGATCCAAGGAGTAACATCCTCGTTGGTCTTAATCATGATGAAGAAGATGATGCGGTAGATGATAATCATGCTAAGAATCACACTGAGGTTAATCCATTTTGATCGGTGCAAGTCAATCTGGAAGACGTTCTCCAAAACGTATTCACCGGGAATCTTGAAAGCACTCCCCTGGCTATCAAACATCAAGCCTCTCAGATCATTCTGGTACTGACCCTGGAGAACAAGCAAAACAAAACAATATTATCTCTCTGCTTCACATGATGTTGAGCTGATATGAAAAGTTTCTTGTTTCAACAATATTACTTGTAGAGCCCAGAAGTGGAAGCTGATGTATGACATTGGATAACGCCAGAAAGGTTTGGGGATGTCATTTGGAAGCCTGAAGAATCCAGACACCAGCATGAAAATCCCCTGAAACAAAAGTAGAGACAAACAGATATAGCCATTTAGGAAGAGCTTCTCTTCTGCTTTTAAAAGGTGGAAGAACGAAAAGAAGTCAATGATGAAAGTGGTCAGGAAATTACCTGGATTCCAGCTCCGATGATGATACCCATGAGGAAGTTAGGAACAATACTAGCTATCGCCATCATTAAGCTCTCCACAACGGTGACACTTGCATAGAGGCAGAGAACAAAGAAGAGGTAATGAGTGAATCCTGGATGCAGACCCACCATGAAGTAACAGATTGTCCCGGAGATGAAAGTTATCATGATCAGGAATGGCGTTGCAGATAATGTGTTGGCTATCACGAACGCAGCTACTCCATAGTGCCCGTTTAGTCTCTCTCTTTGGAAGACCTGCAATCATTTTCAGTTTAACAAACTGTTTGGTTCATCGGTCTGCGTAAGAAAACTGCAGGAGGGGCTAACTAACCTTCATGTCTTCAACAAAAGAAGGAAATCCACCAATTGACATGAATGTTACAAATCCAAAGACAAAAGACGCACATGAGCCTCGTGCCTGATTTCACATACAAGAAAAGGTTGGACATGGTGAGAGGTGGGATAAAAAACTTCAGTTCAAGTTCAAGTGTGAGTTGCTCTCCAATAAGTGATATTAGGAAATACCAGAATGGCGCTGTAGCTAGTCCCAACGTTCAGATAGATGGTTCCAATGCAGATAGTGACCAAGATGTAAATAAGAAGTCTGAGCCAGTAATATCCAAAGTCCCTTGACATGTTGATGAAGGATCGCTTGGTTAAAGTGTAGGTCTGCAGAAGGAAACTAGCCTGGCTGCCTCCAGAGTCAAGAATAGTCCCTTTCTGTACACAGAGAAGCGTGGAAACATGTTAAAAGAGACCAGTGACTCGTCTTAGCATCAAAGAAAAGCTCGAGAAAGGAACAAATAGCACTTACAAATTGGGATATCTCCTCAACTTTAGCCTTTGCTGTGTAGTAGTAGTCAGAAGTGTGGTAATAGTCAACCAATTGTCTAATAGCTTCAGTTGTGGTAATCTTCTCCAAAGGATCATCGCTTGCTTCAAACTAGGAAGTAGAATAACAAGTCCATCAGCAAAATGAAACTTGGAGAGAATTGAAATCAGCTAAAAGGGAAGGTTTGTCATTACCCTTAGCTTCATAGAACCTTTCAAAGTTGCTCTAACTTTGTCAAAGTCTGAGTTTATGCATCTCAGAAAATGATCAGAAGGGTTCCTTAAAGCAGGACATGGAAACCCAGCTTGTGCAAAAAACTGCATTCGAAAGCAAAAACACGGATTAGTTTTGCAATATTTCTTCAGAGAATGATGTTTTTTTTTGTTGGCTTAGTTCTTGCCTCATATGCATCTGAAGCTTGACCAAAGTATACAGTTTTGCCTCCTGAAAGCAGATACAACCGATCAAACAACTCAAAAACCTCACTGCTCGGTTGATGGATCGATGCTATCACCGTCCTTCCATCTCGTGATAGTGCACGCAACGTCTGAGTTACAAAGAAAGCCGAAGCACTACAGAGAGAAAAACCGAAACAAGCATCAAGCGTAATCAGAAAATTGAAGAAAGTATCTGAAACATTTTTTTACCTATCAAGACCACTTGTTGGCTCATCGAGAAAGAGTAAACGAGGCCTCATGAGAATCTCAAGAGCAATACTGACTCTTCTCTTCTCTCCACCACTAATCCCACGCAAATGCCAGTTTCCTATAACAGTATCTGCACAATCTTGAAGACCCATCTCTATTATTGTCCTCTCCACTAAGGCACGCTTCTCCGACCGTAACATCTTGTCCGGAAGACGAACTCTCGCTGAATACCAAATCGTCTCTCTAACAGTTAACGTACCAATCAAGTTATCGTCTTGTGTCACATATGCCTGTAACGTATAATAAGATTCATTAAAAAAACACACTACTACTTGAGTCAATATACAAAAAAAAACAATTTTAACAAGATCTTTGTTTTTTTTCTCTTTTCCAACACACTATGAATAGCTAAGATCCAAAATCCAAGAACATTCTTATATGTCATACCAAGACAAATGTAACTGAAACCTATGCATAAGCATATGTACGATTGAAAAGACTACAACTTTTTTATATATAAAGTTGAAAAATTGTTTTTTTTTAAAACAAAAAGGTGAAAGATTGTAAGAAGGGCACTTGTGTGTAAAATAAAAATACTAACAGCTGTTCCAAAGGAGAGTTTGGTTTTGCGGCCGTTAAGAAGAACGGTGCCGGAGAGAAAAGCGTTAGCGGCGAGGCGGCTAGCTAGAGCGTCGAGCATAGTTGATTTTCCGGAACCGGAAGGGCCCATGAGAGCCGTGAGAGATCCAGGTTCGGCGTAACCGGTAAGACCTTCTAAAACATTTTGAGTCCCACCATCTCCCATAGTCACCATCACCGTCAGATCTTGCCACGTAAGCCTCGCTGACACGTCTCCGACGAACTCTGTTGGAGCTTTCTCTCTCCATATAGCTTCACTCAACGGACTTAACCCACCAACCGGAAAACTCCCTCCGCCGACTGAAACCGGTACGGTGGTTTGTGGTCTGCTTGCTTCTATCTCCATCTCTTAAACCGAAACAGATAATTTTGCTTATAACAAAAAGAAGAAAAAAAACAATGAATCCGAAAAAAAAAAAAAGTTTGTCGAGGAAATGGAAAAAGTGTGAACGTTGAACTGATAGAAAAAAAAGTTATTGAATCAATAAATATAAGTAGAGGAAAATCAGGAGAAAAGAGCTTAGTGTAACAGAGTCATGAGAGTTTTGCATGAACAACAAACTTGGACTCGTTTCTATTCTCATGAACTTGGATGACTGAAACAGAACAAACACTTCTCCTTCTTGATCTTTTCTCTTTTTTTATCTGCAAGATAATGAGACTCTTTGTTAATACTAGCTACTATATTTGTTTTGAAATTTATGAAAAGATTTCTTGATTCGAACAAGAAATGAGATAGTTATGAAGACAGCAAAGAGATGGTTGGGAGAAGAATTGAATGAAAATAAAGAAGGAAGTGGGGTCCAATTTTGGGTGATGTGGTGAATAATCCTTTTATTTTGTTTGTTGTATCATTTAATGTAGTCTGGTAGTCGATAGATGGTTGCATTTAGTAATCAATAGACCGGCCCAAATCTGCCCTTTTTATTTATATTTTTTCATTCATAGAGAAAGATCCTTGATCGGCCTTTCGAAGATTGTTACTTTGTTGTTATGTATGTGAATTTTGAATGTTTTATACCTTTTGCTTAATGGCAATGAAAAGGATTAGAAAGGTTAGTTAAGAAGCATCTTACAGAATTTGAAATTGAAGTTTTTGTAGTCAACTACTTTTCTTTTTTTATTTTCTTTTGTGATATATTAATTATGGTATTATATTTCCTCTAAATTTTGGGGTAGTAGGAGACTGGAGACATATGATACAAATAATAATAATTTGTCTTTTAATTAGTAGTATAAATTATAAACACATGTATAAATGCAGAAATTTTGTTGACAGAAAAGTGCCGAAATATTAGAAAAGAGTACGAGTCCGCTCTTGATTTGTTGGTACTTGTTTTTAGGGACCCTTGATGGCATCCTATGTAGGTCCATTTGTCATGAAATGATTAATAAAAATTCAACAAAAAAAAAATCAAGTAAAATTAGATATCTTTCGAAGAGAGATCAATTTTTATTTTGCTTCAGAGTTTCAGACAGTACAGGCATTTATATACCTTCCGAAATAAATATTCTTATTGAGTCAAAGCCCAAATAACAAAATGGATTAATGACACGTAGTATACAGTTGTAATAGGCCTTTAACCAATTAGGCCCAATATTCAAAGCCTTTTTCTTCTTATTTTGACAACTTGAACTTGAAAGTCTTGAATCCTTCCTTTTTCAAAATCATTGAATCCGTGTCTTCTTTTTCTTTCAAGTTTCAACAAATGAATCCGTGTTTTGCACTGAGGAAAAAGAAACAAATACATATGTATTAGGTGACAAAATTAGCTTTTACTTACCTTTTTGATTTTATTATAAGAAAATAGTTCGATATATATAGACAAAGCATATATCACGTCGTAAATGGACTTATTATCAAAAAAACAAAAGTTAATCACCGCAAAGACGAGAAAATTGCAGTGATAATAAGTTATTCGCATCGACGGTCCGAAACAAACTTGGGGAACAAAAATGATTAATTATAAAAATAAAAATAAGAAACGAGGAAAGCGACAAGAGAAGAAACCAAACACGTGACTCAATCTAAAGAAACCACATCTCCGGTGGACGGAGTTTTTTTTTTTCAGGAAGAGTTTTTCACAAACTATCGGATTTAAAAATTAGATTATGCGAGTATCATTGAAATTAATGTAAACTACTTACGGTCCGAGATTATCCAATTTGCAACTCGGTAATATCAAATGACAGTAAATGATATCGAGAATATTGATTTAATATCAGGTGAAGTAAAACGAAACAAAAGACAAGATAAGGAAGAAAACAATATAGAAAGAGAGAAGCAAAACGCGAGAGATCGACGCAGCTTCGACGACATGTGGCGACCAGATTAATCAATCCATCACTCTCTTTTCTTGTCTTTTTTTGGTTAATTTCCATCACACAGTTACCGACTTTGGTTTTTCTTTCTCATTCATCAGTTCTTTCAAAATCATTACTAATTTACTACTCCCTCCGTTTCTTTTTATAAGATGTTTTAGAGGATTTTTTTTGTTTCAAAATATAAGATGTTTTCAACTTTCTAGGCAACTTTTAGATTAATTTTATATTTTTATATTATTTACTTTATGCAGTCTTATTTATGATTGGTTAAACTTTTTAAAAGTTAATTTTTCTTAATATGTGTGTTGTTACCTAGAACATCTTATATTTTGAAACGGAGGGAGTATATTATAAAATGATGTTCACAGAATCACATTGTGCAAAATGCGATTTTAACTGTGTTTTAGTTGAGAAGAAAATAACCATTTAATTATATGTTTATGAATATCATTTTTGTTTTCCTTTTTGTTAAAGGTGATGATTAAAATTTTAATAAAGTGAAAACGAAAGAAGTCAATTTTTTCAAAGAAACATACAAACAAGAAAATGAATAACCATGGTTAGTCATTTTGCTTTGGATTGTTTTTTTTAACAGCATTTCAATTCAACGGAAAAAATAGCTTTGACCTTTGAGGTATTTTTTCAAATCAGGATTGTTTATTTTTAATGACTAATGAGGCTTAAGTACGCAAATTTCGTAATATTAATTACTTACTAACAAAAGTAAACAGGTCAACGATTAGATCTTAAGAGAGAGAGAGAGACAGGAGAGATATGGTATGAATTGCTAAATTAACTACCTAACAAAATAAAATAGATTACGATAAGAGTGAAAAAAGAGACAGAGGAGAGAGAAGCTTTTGGTCGTGTTTTTTTCTTCTTTTTTTTTGCAATAATAAATAGAAGCAAATCATACTCCAAAAACCTTCATTCAAACTCTGCTACAACTTCTCTTTCCAAAGATTCTCAATAGATTTCATCTAGAATTCAGTAAACGAGTTCTTGTTTTTCTTTATCTTTCTAGAGAGATCATTCTCTAAAGAAAACCAAACCCATAATCTAAAACTGAAAGATGGAGACAGAGAGAATGTGGTGGTGGTCATCATCGTCGACTAAACTCCGATCAAATCTCGAGAGATTTCTTAGAGGAATCACTCCAAAGCCTCCTTCTTTCTCTTTATCACAGGTAAATAGTTTTTAACCTTTTCTTAAAATGTAAAACTAATTGTTTATAATTTCTTTCTATTGGTGTGATTTTTTTCTCTCTTTGGCTTCCGAGAATCCGCGTCAAGCATATTCACAGGTTTTCAACTAAACATTTTGGTAGATTCTTTCCCCAAAATCTCGTGTTTTTAATTAATTACATATCGACAATACAGTTATTATAATAATTTGATGTAGTTTTGAAATAAGGACAAAGAAATCTTAGCATTTAAAAAAAAAAAAAAAAAAATCTTTAGCATTTCATCATGTCATTTCGTGAAGTTTTCTTTCACCACGTGGAAACCTTACGACAGCCATTTGTGTATTGAAAATGAAATATAAAAATCAAATATAATAAAAAATTCTCTTATATTGAAATTTGGTTTGAATATTCTGGATTACCAAGGTATATCCTGTGACTGTGTTTTCTTCATCTTTATATCATTAGATGACTGTCTCTTTCAGCGAATTTTTTTTTTTTTGGTAAAAGGTTAAATATTTTTCAGCAATTATTGTAATTTAATGTGCAATCACTTGCTTGTGGTGTAACTATTAACAGTGTTGACTTACAGTGCTTTAAAGTGGGGCTAATTAATGATTAGTATTATCACTAAACACATGAAATTCTACTGTTTAATACAGTAAGAGAGTTTGATCTTTGTTGTTAATTGTCAGAGCTGCGAGAACGATTTAAACAGTTTGTGGATCCAAGAGAGCAAAGATGAGACTGAATATTTCAAGCTGAGTGATCTCTGGGACTGCTTTGATGAGCCAAGCGCTTATGGACTCGGGTCTAAGGTTGATTTAAACAATGGTGAATCCGTTATGCAGTACTATGTCCCGTATCTATCCGCCATTCAAATCTATACTAACAAATCCACAGCCATTTCCAGGTTTGATCAATTGTGTGGTATATTACTTTGTAATTTGGGAATATTACTTACTTGTGCTTGCCTTCTCCCTCCATCTGTTCTATTATTATGTCGGTAATTAAGGCTCCTATGTAAGCTAACTATATATTTTATTTAATGCAAGAAAACCCTTTAACAAAAAAAAATTTTGGGAATAGTTAAGGAACTTGAGGAGTACTGAATCTATGGTACTTGCAGGAACCAGAGTGATGTAGTTGATTGTGAGAGTGAATGTTGGAGTGATGATAGTGAGATTGAGAAGTTGTCAAGGTCAATGAGCAGTGGTTCTAGCAAGATATGGGACTCTGTTTCTGATGATTCGGGTTATGAAATCGACAGCATTTCCGCGTTGATGCGAGATAAGCTCGGATGCATAGATTTTCAGTACTTTGAGTCTGTTAAACCACACTTGCGGGTTCCTCTTACGACCAAGGTTCTCATTCATTTCATTTTTTGTGTGATCCCATTCTCTTTATTTTGCCTAAAGAACCTAACTAACATATACTATTTTTTATCTTCTTTTGGTTTGTTTTAGGTAAATGAATTGGCTGAGAAGTACCCCGGACTTTCGACTCTAAGGAGTGTTGATTTGTCTCCAGCAAGTTGGATTGCCATTGCTTGGTAAGTATAGACATTCCAGTTGACCTGCAAGTGTTTTCCGGCCTCGATGATTATAAAGTCTTGAACTTTTGTTGCGGGTTAGGTACCCGATATACCACATCCCCTCTCGGAAGATCGATAAAGACTTATCAACGTGTTTCTTGAGTTATCATACACTATCTTCGGCTTTCCAAGGTATATGTATATACTTATGTTATTGCATAAACTTGCAGGGTCGTTCGATTGTTATAGAAACTATAAGCTTAAAGACATATCTTGCTACAAACTGTTGAAATATCTAGCTTTTGATGTTCAATTTCTTAGGTACTTTGGTAGAGGGGGACGATGAGATTAACGAAACAATGAAAGAAGAAACATTGTGTTCTGATGATGAATCAGTGACCAAGAGAGTTCCGTTGGCTCCTTTCGGCTTAGTTACTTACAAATTGCAAGGAGATTTGTGGGGAAATCAAGAATCCTGTGACCAAGAACGGTTAGTTTATCTCCGCAGTGCAGCGGATTCGTGGCTGAAACAGCTTAACGTTCATGATCACCATGACCATAGCTTCTTCTCGATGAACAAGAGCTTGTAGGACCAAGAAGAGACATGACTCTGTTTTTTGCTCTGTTTTTAGTTGTTTTCTTAGGTATATACTCGCCAGTGTAGAGGTATCTTTTCCTTATCTTGAAGCCATGGAATAAACAGAGTTAGGATTGTTTTTTTTTGGCTTTACTATTATGAGAGAAAAAAGTGTTTTTTATTTTTTTTTTGTGTGTGAGGGACTATGGAGAATAAAACTTGTGTCTCATGTTTTTTCTTTTTGATCTGTTTTGTGTTGTTTGTGTGGATTTCAGACCAAATAACTTTGTTGTCTGAACTTATCTGTCAGATGTTTTCCTGTTTCCTGTAAATTTGGTTTGTCGTTACAAACGAAGAAGAAACGATCAAATAGCAAATACACTGCATTTGCTAAATCTAAACAAATGAAATATAACTTGTCTCTGGTTTTCCCTTCACCAAAAATGTTTAAAGAGAACCAGAGATCATATAGTTGAGTGGTTTCGCCATGACTTTTAGCGGCCTCCACGTTTGGGATGAAATTGGCCTCTTATGGCATGTGATACACTGAAGGAAAAAAAAAAACATTATAGTTAAGAGAATGCTAGTGCATTTCTATAATTTGTAGAATGAGGATACTCTTTTCTTATACACTATATGATTGAATTTGGGTAATCAAATGACGCCAAAATATTGTTTTCCTTCTATGTCCAATGTTTAAATGATTAACTAGAACAAGTACTACAAAATTTAAAAATTTAATTATGAAAATCCATAAATATTTGTCTCTATTTGTATTAATATTACGTAGAGTATTTTCATTAAATCACTAAATTTTGGACCTCAATTAGTAAAAATGACGTCGAAGAATTTTTATTTGCAATCTTTTCTTTTAAATGGATGAAAATATGAACGGTTTGTTTTCGTTTTTGGAAATCCAATGTTTTTTCCGATATCATTATATTTCTAATTTTAACACGCTATTTTTAATATGGTATTATATTTCTTAATATGATATTACGTTATCCTACAATTTGTAAAAATTACCCGAAAAAACTGTTATTTTAACGACGACTTTACCACTTGTTTTTTTCTAATGTTGAACCCAAAAAAAAAAGATTGTAAAAACATATACTTTGACTACAAACTAGGTTTTATTTGGCACCTTAATATTGCAAAAGCACAGAAAAGGGAATCTCATTCAAACTATATGAATGTTCAAAAGAAATCTATAATTCTATATGTAAATGAGTCTTTTATTTTGTTTGTCAACATGTAAATGAGTCTTAAATATAAAAAATAGTAGCAACAAATTAAATTTGTTTGTCCCTTTGGTCAAAAAATATTTGGTTGGAAGTTGGAATTGCGGTTCCAGAGATAGATGATGATGGCTATTGGCTAATCCCACAGCTTCTCTTTCTCCTTTTCTTCTACACTGACATGAACAACTTCAACGCCTCGAATCTTTCTTCTTCTCCGCTTTATTCCTTCTCACGAAACCCTCACCGTATTCCCTCCGCAGCAGGGAAGATATCGAAAGGTCTCGGAGTTTCCAGAGATGTTTTCGTTTACGGGGTTCGTGTTCCTATCTGGATTTTTCCTGGGAATTCTCACCATCTTAGCGGCGGAAGCAGCGGGATTGATGTATCTTCTCAAGCGCTTGAATCGGAAGATAGATCGGATTGAGTCAAAACCAGCCTCTGATCCCTCTACCAAGGAATTTAATCCTCGCGAATCCATCGATTTCTGTCTCAACAAACAGGTGAGAGAGAGAGAGAAGAAAGTTGGTCATTAGATTATTATCTCTTAGAAATTTGAAGCATGGGTATAATATCGGAATGTGTGCATGTTGCTTCCATTGCGAGAATTGAGTTCCTTTCATTGGAAATTTCGATTGAGACCGTTTGAATTGTAGTCCAAGTTAGAGCCACACAATTTCGGTTTTCGGACATTTTGGATTGTTTAATTTCCTCAAATTTGAGATATTTGTAATGAAGTATTTTTGTATCTATTCCCAGGGAGTGGTCTGGATTTTGGAGTTGGATGAAGGTCTGAAGAATTGGATGAAGGAAAAATTACCAAAAGAGCAGAAGAGGAAGAGAGACTTCCTGGAGATTCATCCACTTCGTAAATTCGCTCGAATCAAAGACCACAAGCTCATCTTATCAGATGCTGATGGCACTCAGACAATTGTTTCTTTAAAAGGTTGCTCTATTGAGGCTGTTTCAGGCTCTGATCTCCCCACAAGAAAATGGTACCCCCTCCTTTTTTTGCTGTATGATTAAGCTATGGAATTGTGAAATTTTGGTCCGTATTCGTTCCTTGAATTAAGCATTATTCAGAGTTGTAATTCCTGATTTTGATCTTATTAGGGTCCACAAACGTTTGTTTTTTTTTTGTTAGGGCCAAAAGATTTCCTATAAAAGTTGAAAGCAAGATTTCTCCAGACTTATACAAGGGAAACCAGGTGTTTTACATATATCTCGAGACTTCTTGGGAAAAGGAATCATGGTGTAAAGCCCTTCGTCTTGCTGCTTGTGAAAATCAGGAAAGATTTATTTGGTACTCCACCAAATTGAAAGATGATTTCCGTAATTATGTCACGTCTCTTAATGTTGCATATCCTTCATTTATGAAACCATCACTTGGGTTTAGTTTTGAGACGCTTGACAAAGGGAACAGAACGGATGGTTCTTCCTCAAAGGTTCGCTTGTTCTTGAAGAAATTCTCTAGAAAACGATCAAATCGTGCTTATTCACAACATGGAAGTAGCTCAGGGAAGAGCATTCCAGGAAAGAAGCTGGGAGATGGTATCACAGATGAAACTGATGTGCCTATTTTTTCACGTTCTGTGAGCCACAGCAGTCATATTTCCGGGGTTTCAGATGGAGACTCTGAAGACAAGTTTGACATGGATGAAGGAACATTGGCATGGAACTTGCTAATTTCTAGGCTGTTTTTCGATCTCAAACGGAAAACAGGAGTGAAGAATTCAGTGCAAGCACGAATCCAGGTCTGCAATTTTCATGATTCTGAAATCTATCTTGAACTCAGAATTTGGATGCTTTGATTTTTATCACCAAACTAAGATGTAACTTATGGATTTAAACAGCGGTTGTTATCCAACATGAGAACTCCGAGCTACATTGGCGAACTAATCTGCTCCGGTGTTGACACTGGAAATCTCCCACCTCATATACATGCTACACGGGTTCTTCCAATGGAGATGAGTGGTGTGTGGGCATTCGAACTAGATATCGAATACTCTGGTGAGGCGGTGATTGACGTTGAAACACGGGTTGACATCCGTGAGGTGGATCTGCAAAAAGGCATAACTGACTCAAGGTTGCAGCCAAGTTCTGCAGGGGAAGTCCCATCAAGCCTTGCTGAAGGTGTTGAAGATTATGAAAAGCATTTAGTCATCCCTGTGGAAACTATTGATGCAGGAAAAGTGAAAAATGGTGGAACCAATAAAGCAGGCTAGTTCAATGTTTTACTGAATATGGATTAATGCAGTACTCTCGTTTTACTCACAGAGAGCTTGCGAGCGTGATTCCTGTTCAATTGCTCAGGATGATATTTACGACTGAATTTTCTTACCATCTTTTCGTTTTTTGCAGATGAATCCAAGGGCTTTAAAGGTACGAAGGCAGCTACAAATGGTGTATCCAGGTGGAAATCTATTCTTAAAACAATCGCTGAACAAGTTTCCCAGGTTGATTTTCCTTTTTCAAATGTCTACTAGACAATTGTTTTTGGTGCATGTTGGATTTGATATAATCTTTCCTTAGCTGTCCTGAAAACATTTGATTGGGTTCTTATGTTATTTTTCTAGTCATTCGTGTCTCAATATGATATCTAAGAAATATCTGTTTCTCAAGTGCAGGTGCCTATCTCTTTGTCAATACGGGTGTCTTCTCTTCGAGGGACACTGCGGGTACACATGAAGCCGCCTCCTTCTGATCAGTTATGGTTTGGATTCACAAACATGCCGGATATAGAATTCGATCTCGCATCTTCTGTTGGGGAACACAAAATCACCAACAGCCATGTTGCAATGTTCTTGATTAACCGGTTTAAGGTACATTGTCTTTCTCCTTTGGGATCTCTTCTGTTTGGTCTCTAGTAATTTTGAGCTGACAGAATGAGATAACATTACGATTCTGCAGACAGCAATACGAGAAGCGGTGGTACTTCCCAACTGTGAAAGCCTAACTATTCCTTGGATGATTGCTGAAAAGGATGACTGGGTTCAACGCAAAGCTGCTCCGTTCATGTGGCTGAATCAAGAAAACGATCACAACAGCTCTCAGGCAACAGAAGCGAGATCTAAATCCGATAAGCCACCGACTTCTTCCTCCTGTGTTCAGTCTGAGCAAATGCAGAAAACTGCAGACGCCACCCAGAAGCCGACTATTTCGGAAGCAGGGACTATGTCTTCTTCCTCCTGTTCTCAGTCTGAGCAAGTGCAGAAAGCGGCCACTGTCGTCCAGAAACCGAATACTGAAGCAGGGGCTATCATGTCTACACCATTGTCAAATTCCACAACTGTAACAAGAGAGAATGGGAAATCCTTGGAAGAATTGAAAACTCCACTACTGTTACCCAGCAGCAGTGAAAAGCAGGATCCGAACTCAAGAGGCAGTACCAAAGAGATTTCGGCGGTTCAATCGCCATCTAGGTCTGTAGTTTCAAGCGAAGAAGATGATTCAAGGGGAAAGAAACTAGGAAGAAGAGCAAGGATGTTGGATCTTGGGAAGAAGATGGGGGAGAAATTGGAGGAGAAGAGGCGTCACATGGAGGAAAAGAGTAGACAGATTGTTGAAAAGATGAGAGGACCTTCCTAACACCAGAAGGAAGAAGCTTTTGCAGGTTTCAGATACAAAAACTGATGTATAGATACAGAGGAACTTCGGCATTGTTACTTGTACAGCGCTTTGAGAGAGAGCATAGATATCTCCATTTCTATCCTATCATTGACATTGGTGAAATCTTTATTATTCTATAGGTACAATACAAGAAAACAAGTTCTGGTGTGGACTCAATTACACATAGGAAATTGCAGAGGAAAAAAAACCAAAGAGACAAACAACACAAGCAAACAAGAGATTCTTTATACAAAGGGAGAACCCTCCATATGAAGCTTGGTCCGGTCTAGTAATCTTCCGGAGCCAATGGTTGGTGAGTACTGTGGTGAGGAGGTTCGTTCACACTGGGGATGATCATGTACTCATAGATAAGTGCGGCGAGTGCACCACCAATGAATGGTCCAACCCAGTAGATCCAATGGTTACTCCATCTCCATCCAACTAATGCTGGACCAAAGGCTCTAGCCGGATTCATAGAGGCCCCATCGAATGGTCCTCCCACCAAAATGTTTGCCCCGACTATGAGCCCAATGGCTAGTGGCGCTATGATCCCAATACTCCCTCTCTTTGGATCGATTGCGGTCGAGTAGACGACATAAACCAAAGCAAATGTAAGTATGATCTCCATCACTAGTCCATGAAGTTCACTAACTTCAGACGCTACATGGAAACCTATTGGTCTCTGCATCACAAAAAAAATCATATTCACAGTCAGGAGCATATATTTACAGAGATATATACAAAGTTCCCGGTTCAACCGAAAACGTACCAAAAAAGAAAGAAAAAAATTTCATATATATAATAGTAATATAGAAATTGGTGAGAAGTGTGATATACCAAGCCATTAGTGGCAAGCCTCAACAAGAGACAAGCGAGGATAGCACCAAGAAGCTGAGCAATCCAATAGTAGATAGCTCGGATCACCGAGATCCTGCCTCCGATTAGAGCAGCAAAAGTGACAGCGGGGTTCACGTGGCCACCGGAGACATTGATTGCCGCCGAAACAGCCGCGAACAAGGCCAATGCATGAGCTAACGCCACCAGAATTAGCCCTCCCGGCGTGTTTGTCCCCGTGTGAGCCGCCGTATCCCAATACAACTTGTCTGTCCAATAACACATAGTTTATATCACACATGCATGATGAATGATGATGCATGGTTCCAAGGAAATTATTCATTATATTGAGATAGAATGAATTTTACATATCCAATATTTTCTTATTTATATATTAAGAATCAAACCAACGGATCTGTTTGTGAAGTAGCTAGTGTTAGTTCTGATTAATACTCTCAAGTAAAGATGGTAATAATATGGGGATAAAAATACAGTTTTTTGGATATTTCCTATGTATAAGTAGAAACACCGAACCTAGAGCGAGGATGGAGCCTTCTCCAGCAAAGACGAAGACGAAAGTGGAAAGAAACTCGGCCAAAGTGGCTCTAATGGAGTCCGGATGAGTCGCCTCATCAGCTCTCCCAAATCCGTATGCTCTTCTAGCAGATGTTGCCATTTATAACTCTGTTCAAACCCTAATTTAAGTGAGAGGATCAAACCTTGATCGGATAAACAAGAAGAAGAAGAAGAAGAAAGAAAAAGGCAAGAGAAGAAGAATTGAAGATAGAGAGCTTAAAAGAAGTGAAGTAGAAGTAATTAGGAGACAGATGTGACATGAAAGTGTCTGAAGCTGGACACGTGGATCCTGTTCGTGTCTATCTATTCCTCGATCTTACCTGATCCTCTCAATCTTTACAGTTCCTTAATTAAGATTCAATATAGATATCACCGGCGCCCAATGTGTATATGTGTGCGTATGTATACGTGACTATATATCTATGCATGTGTGACAAGTGGATCAAATTGCAATTCTCTGAATCTTGATCCGGTTTCGGTTTTCCTCGTCATTTATTTTATTAATTTTGTCTTTTTATGTGAGAGTATAGTCAAAATATAAATAGATCGCATGATATATTACAAGCTTTAACGAATATTATTATAGTATAAAAAAGGAGAGATTAAACTGTAAAACTTGCTTTAGAGAGATAATGAAGAAGATTTTGATGATTGTTTCTTTGCCGCCAAAGCATTGATTGCCATTTTCATACCAGCAGAACAGTCCACAGGATCATATGCTCCGATGAAATAGTTCCAACCGTAAACGAGTTGGATCTTATCATCGCCGGAGTCATACTCTATCGCTCCGTCGTTTGGTATGCATGTTTCGTAACCGGTCCGGTTTACAACATACAGATTTGTGTCATCGTCATTGTACCGGAATACTGCAATATATATAATGCAACGTTACAATATAAGTTTGACGTCGGATAGAAAGATATTATGAGGTTGGAGTCAAAAAAAAAAAAAAAAAGGAAGAAAGATATTTTGAAGGATTGATTGTATGTGAATCACTTTAAAAACAAAGGATTTATATAGTATATGATTTCAAATTTAATTACAGAGTTTAAATACCTACTATATATAGGATATAAAATTAACGTACGTACCGAGAAAGTCACCAGCATAAAAGGTTTTGCCTCTTGCCCAGTCATCCCCACTAACAACCAGGTCCCATCCGTATCTATCTCCGACAATATAGGTGGTCGAATTTCGGGCATGGATAAAACCGCAGGCGAGAAACAAGCATAACACGATTATGATTATAGCTATAGGAACGGTAGTTGTAGCTGATGATCGAGCCATTTGGGTCAATAGGTTAAAAATATTTCCGTGAACGAACTAAGCAATAAATATATATTTATGCATGGATGATGATGGCCGGTTTTAGCTTAGACCGTTGTGTTTATATATACTGTTCTTGTAAGTTACTATGTACTTATAACTAAGGATCGCGATAGATATCATAATTTCGTAGATTTTTCTTTCAGTGGATGAGACATATGTATATCTGGCTGTGGAAGAGACAAAAATATTGGGGATACCATTGATGAGAAAATCTAAAGAGATTTATTTTTCAATTATTTTATCGAGAATTTATTACAGTTTCAGATTTTGTAATGAATAAAAGTAAAGATACATGCATGTAATTTTATTTCTTAAAAGATTGACTTATATATAAGAAACTTTTATTAGTTTGATGGTCATTTTCAAACCGGCAGAATAGCTAGTTGGACGTAAGAATGTAAGATGATATGTTATTTCGGTTTATATGTTTGATAACCAATCTGGTTTACCATTATCACATTTTGCACCAAAACACTGCACGATCGAGCCATTTGGCACATAGGTTATTTAAAGGTTTTATCGTGTTAACATAGAGGTTAAGAGGTTATATTTTGGTGAACTAGCTAACACCTTTGTGTTTATATATACAGACTGCTGTTCTTGTAAATTAACTAGGGATCGATGCATTTTCATTATTCCGTAGATTGCCTTTTTCTATTGAGGACATATACAATCTTAACCTAAAATTTGACCACTTGTGCTGAAATGCAATGAGCAATATATTGAGAAAAATTAACATGAAAGCTCAACATTAAATTTCTATTATTTTTATAAGTAGCACTAAATTAAGCATAAATTCTACTTGGAAAAGAATCTAGTACTAATTTTCTAGGTCAATACATAGCATCACACCTAATGGTTGTTATTAATACCGTGCAAACGTGTCTTAATTCAGATTTAGTATGCAGATGGTGTATTTGTAACCAATATATATATATGACATCTTTGAACAAGAACAACTACTTTAATTAAAATATTACCTTGTATATTTTGGAAGTAAATCTAGATACATATATAAAAGATTACTCAGATTATATACCGGATATAGCAAATGGTTGTTGGACGTGAGGTAAAAAGGGACATGAAATTGGTATATTTCGGTTTGTACCGGTTTGGTATATTGTTGGGAACACCTGAGAAGTGAGAAGTTTACTTTTACTCTTACACATGTCTTTATTTTCCCAAAATACAATCGGGTTCTGAAGCGCGTGAGTTGAAGCGCGTGAGCTTACGCTATTCTCGCGAGTCTCCAACATTGTTTCCTTAGGGTTTTCAGCTTTGCAAAATCGAGAGCGATCTTCATGAACTAACGATTGAGCCCAATTTTCTTCTCTTTCGATTTCACCGACCTTCGATTTGTTGTTATATATCCCCAATCTTGGTGCTCCGAGCCCAAAAACCCTAGAGAAACCCTAAATTTCTGTTCCGTGTAAAGAGATTTGTTGTCAGGGGAATGTCTTCTGACCATATATCAGGTGGTAGAGCTTCGAAGACGAAGCATAAATTGAACGCGAGCCAGAACCGATCTAAGCCAATGGTGGTTTCAAGACAGGAGCGATCGGTTCCTCTTGTGTCTCCGTCTAACTCGTTTGCGTCGGAGGACGATCATCACATGTTAAAGATAAGTCTGAGCTCGATTTCGAAGCTTGAGGTTAGGAACTTGAAGCGGAAACTAAAAGCTGAGCTAGATGAAGTTAGGAGCTTGATCAAACGGTTCGATCCCCAAGGTAACAATATCGGTGGAAACTTTGGGTCTATGGCTAAAACTGGTGTTGTAGGGAGAAACAAGAAGCTCAAAACAGGGAATGGAGGTAAGAAAGCTGGGCATGGAGCTGATAAAGGTACGGCTCAGATTTTCAAGAACTGCAATAGTTTGCTTACGAAATTGATGAAGCATAAGTGTGCATGGGTATTCAATGTTCCAGTGGATGCTAAAGGACTTGGCTTGCATGATTATCACACTATTGTTAAAGAACCTATGGATTTGGGTACAGTGAAGAGTAAGTTGGGGAAAAGTTTGTATAAGTCGCCCTTGGATTTCGCTGAAGATGTTAGACTTACTTTTAACAATGCCATTTTGTATAATCCGGTTGGGCATGACGTGCATCGTTATGCTGAGCTTTTATCGAACATATTTGAAGAGAAATGGGTATCTATTGAAATGCAGTATGATAATCTTCATAGGAAGTTTAAACCAACTCGTGATATCGAGTTCCCTGGTCCTGTTTCAACCATTGCTCCTATTGTAGAGCCATTACCAGCTCCTACCCCTTCCCCATCTCCTCCTCCTCCTCCACCTCCACCTCCGGTACTTGAGAATAGGACTTGGGAGAGAGAAGAATCTATGACTATCCCAATGGAACCTGAAACTGTCACTACTGCTCCCGAGAAGCCGGAAGAAGAGGAGGCGCCTGTTAATAACAGGGACCTGACGTTGGAAGAGAAAAGGAGACTCAGTGAAGAGCTTCAAGACTTGCCTTATGACAAACTAGAGACAGTTGTTCAGATTATAAAGAAGAGCAATCCAGAGCTCTCTCAACAAGATGATGAGATTGAGCTGGATATTGATAGTGTTGATATCAACACGCTTTGGGAGCTTTATAGATTCGTGACTGGGTATAAGGAGAGCTTGAGCAAGAAAAAGGAGGATCAGGGATTTGGTTCCGAAAGAGATGCTGAATCTGTTCACAATATTATCCACGAACCAGTAAGATTTCCAGACCTAATTGTTATTAAGGTCCTCTGCTCTTACTGATTTTGGCTAATATCATTGTTTCTTCTTTTGAATTTTCAGATCACTCTAGTAACTGGCACCGAAACATCGAGAGTTACTGAATCAGGTAAGGCTTTAGCTCTCATACCAAATACGGATGTAATAGTATTTATCTATACTCAAAAAGAGCATCCAGTAGAAATGTAGAATAATAATTTTTCTATCAACATGTTTTGGCATGTAAAAACCAGGAAAAGCAATTCGCACCTCATCTCCTGTTCGGCAAGAAAACAACGCAAGTGGATCAAGTAGTTCTAACAGTTCTAGTAGTGACTCGGGATCTGGCTCTAGTGGTAAATGTTGAAACTTTGTGTCAGCTCTTTTACCTTATCAGCATCACAACTCACATAACTTTCCTTCTAATCTGCAGAGTCTGACAGTGATAGCTCCTCAGGACGTGGATCAGATACTGGTAATTAGATCAACAAGTAAAAAGAGTGTTTAACTTTAGAGTCACAGCCGTCATGCTGTTATCCATTTCTTTCAGTAGCACAGTTAGATTTTCTCTAAGTCGATAACCTTTCGCAATCGGATTGTTCTCTGTATTAGGATTTTTACTGTACAGGAAGGAAATGAACAATTTTTATTTAGATGGTTTCTCGTCTTCCCATTTTTGATCTAATCAACAAGTTTGCTCCGTGCTTCTTACAATTTTATTGTTTAAAGCAGCAAAGGAAACTAGATAGGGCAAGAAGAAGAATTTGATTGTTCCATATAAGAACCATATTTGATCTTGGTATATATTATCACACTTAAGCCTGTATAAAAGATGGGTCACATTGAATCTTACAATAGCTCCCACTCAGAATCTTCTGATATAAATGGCACAATTGACTGTGAGCTTTTGGAGTCTAGAGATGTTGTAGCATGTTCCTTAGTGCTCGCCAGATCACAACTCATGTCTGCATCTCCGAACCATATTGCAAGCTGCTCATATTCCTTCTCTCTTCTTCTTTTCGAAGTTAAAGCATCCATTATCTTTCTCTGATGATTATGATAAAGAAGAAACATGATTATGATAAAGAAGAAACATGTTAGGAATCAAAGGATGGGAAGAATAATATTCAATCTTATGACAGATAAAGATAATAGGATGAAAATAAAATTGTGGCCACTTGGTCCGGAACTAGACATTGCTGTTGAAAGTAAGGTTTTCCTTAGATACAAACACATCTATGTGCATGAGAAAGAGAAAGAGGACCTTGAATGATCTGAGTTGCTTGGTCCTGTCACGCGCTGCATATAACAAACTGTCGTCAAAATCTGAGGGGTCTTCTCGAAATGTCATGTCGTACAAATCAATGGTATCCAGTGGACCAAGATCAAAGTCTTCAATGAAGAACTCGTCTTGATTGACTACAGATTAAGAGTTGAACATGATGAAACTAACAAAACTGCACGGAGACCAATTCCAAAACTTGTAGAAAAAGATGAGAGAACACACAAACCGTGCATAGAGTTGCTGCTAAAGGATCTAGTGTTTGACACTTTGTCTTGAGCAGGTGCAGCTTGAATCTCTGTAGCGAATGGGATTAGATCTGAATCACCCGTAGAAGTCCCAGAGGGAGATACAAAAGTATCAGCAATATTACATGTTATTGCAGTCATAAAGCTTTGCGGGGAGCGGTGAGTAGGTTGAGATTCGCGGCAAAGGGGAGTCTGAGTACAATCAGAAGAGCTAGGGAGCATTTTCTCATCAATCAACACAGAGTCTGATAACTTCTCCTTTAAACTATCCCCCTCCCTTTGTTCCTCTAATCGCGAATTACCAAACTTTCGATCTAATGGAAGATCAGAAGGGCTTTTACATCTCTGCAGGGAAAGGTCATTATTGTGTAGCTCTATATCGTCAATTCCCGAACAATGATCCTCTGTAAGTTTCTCTGGTTCATCCTTTCTAGAATCTAAAGAAACCTTACCCTGTCCAACATCAGAGCCAAGAGACTTCATTTCCTACTAGTCTACATCTTTAAAATCATCAACGACTTAGGAAGTAGCAAAAGTACCTGAGAAGCCAAACTGTCCACCTCCACAAGAATGGTTTCGAATTTACTGTAGATTTTATCGTACCATGCTCTTCCTTTGGCATCTCTATTCATAGCTCACACAATGACAATACTACTGTAAACAAGTACCAAATTCTCAGTAAATACCCTTGTGTAACAACCAAAAACATCACAATTATAGATGAAAGATGATTGTAAACGCAAAAATGATAGCAGGAAGATTTCAATATATAAAGCAAAAAAGCAAGGTCCCAACTTCGGAAGCAAGATACTTGATCAGACAAAGATGTTGAAAACCAAAGACAGAAGAAAGAATCATAGCAGTTTGATCTGAAAAGTTTTTAACTTTTGTTTTACGACAGTTGGACCAATTTCTTGATCAAAAGTTCAAAACACGAGAACAGCAGAAGAAAAACATCTCTTACGCGAATCGAATTACATGAAATAAAAGTGAATTTCCGAGGAAGAAGGCGAGAGCAAAGAGGAAAGGCAAAGAGAGAAGAAATAAAACCCTAATACCCAAATTAAAAACAGATGCAGATGAAGAAAATCAAACAAAGGAAAGAGAGCGACCCGAGACGTAGTAGACTTGACAAAGAACGAACCAGAAAATATAAAAGCAAGCCAGAGTCTTCTTTCATTAACAAAAAAAAAAAGAGGTTCTTGTTTTTTTTTCTCTTTAATTAATAAAAAATCTACAATCACTAGTTTAGCTCTCATGTGGGCCTCTTATAATGTAAGCCCAACTGATAATGAATCAATCCAAGCAAGAAGTATAATTATTAATGTTTTTTTTTTAGTACAATAAGAAATACAAGAGAAATAATAAGGAAGTTTATTAAAAACATTAAAACAAATTACAAAAGACATACGGTAATATAAGTCCAAATCAGCCAAAAGAGCCACGACAATTGACTGAAGCACATAGACAGATCTTCTTGCCTTTTCTAATGAGTCTTTCATCTTCTCCAATCTGCTCCAGACAAGAAACTCCATAGTCATATGTCAACTCCGTCAGTGGAGGAATATGCTTCATCGCAAAAAATCCAATGCGAATTTGCGTAACAGCGTTCTGTTCATACTCAATAGGCTGCCACAAAACATTCGGCGAACAGCTATGGTTCATGAACCGACCAACGTTGCCTTTTTCTTTGGCGCTTATCAAGACTTGCGTCGGAAGATTGAAAACTTCAGAGCCTTGGTTCCAAGCGTCCTCACCCACAAGCTCCGGTTCGTAGTTCCACTTGAACTCGTTATAAGCCCGAGATGTGTCAAACAAGTAGTCATCATCCTCTTCTACTTGTTCTTTTGTCTTCCTCACACCAGCAAACTCGCAAATAAAGGTTCCGGCTCGGATCGGTTCCCAAGAACGTAAACCCCAGCCACAGTTTGCTGTCTTAAACACTTCCACGCGGATTTTCAGACCGGTTTGAACCAATCGGTTTTTGCAATCGTCGGGGCAGGGACAAGATTCACCACACTCGTAAATCAATGGTTTCCGAGAAACCAAAAGGCTGTTAAGGTACGGTAACTCGCCATCGTTTCTTTGCATGCATTTGCAGTTTGGACCTTGATCGACGCATGACTGACCTTGACAATCTTGGCATCCAAATGATTGGTAATCATCATTAATATCAAGCGTCATTGTTGAGTAACACAGAGATCTGATGTAGGCGAAATCTTCAGGAATCGTTTTGTCGTTTTCATCGACTTCATTCACGAGCGGGACTCGTAAAAGCTCTGTTCCATAAGAAAGATCTTCAAGTATAAAACCCTCTCTCGAATTACTCAAGCCATGCTTCCACAGGTTTTCAGCTGATTTCCAAATTTCATAACCAGAAGATGTGTGTGGTTTCCTCACCATTTTAAACTTGAACTCCTTGAAACCAGATTTTCCTTCTGCACTCCAGTACTCAGAAACCATATAAAGTCCATCGTAGATGTATACTTTCTTCTTCTTGTCATATGGATCTTCCACCCCTCTGATCACTCTAACTTCGTTCCCTTTTCTTAAACTTGCTTCTAGTGCAAGATTTCCCTTTTTCATCTTTTGGTCACAAGGTTGACCGTTCTTATCTGTTCCGCCTTGTCCCGTATAGATCAAAATGTCGAGCTCCTCTGTTTCATCATCAAAGTGTCCTGATGTTACCACACTTGTAGCAACAGCGTCGTCTACTACTGCACCATCTTTAGGCCCCATGTAATCAATGCCGCCGACCATTTGTATCTGAAGCCCGACTAGGGACATTTCAGCCCTAGAATAGAATATATGGCCTTCTTGTACTCCAGGAACCGGACCGGTTCTTCTCTTCGTATTTGTCTGGACCCCCAAATTCTTGCAATTAGTTGTCGCCGTTGTAAGGATTTGGTCTTTGGGGTGGTTTATTTGGTATAATCGCCGTCTAGACGCGTCGAACCGCATCAAAACCAAATCAACTATCTCCTCGTTTCCGGTTTCTCTCTGGGCTTCGGTTATCCCTGAATCATAATTCCGACTATATAGTACTATTTTGTTGCTGTGATCATTTTCCCTTGGCTTCTTTCCGGTGATCTTCGAGTCTTTCGAACCCTTTGGTGGTCGGCCACGTCCTCGTTTGATTGGAACAGAGCTAGGACCAGCATCCACATCATCAGAGTTGTTGTTGGAGTCATCAAATGGTATAATGGGTCGCATTGGTGTCACCGTTAGAGGAAGAGGTGTTGTGGTCGTCGAGTTTTTTGAACCCTTTGGTCGGCCACGTCCTCGTTTGATTGGACCAGTACTCGGACCAGCATCTGCATCATTAGAGTCCTTGTTGGTGTCATCAAGCGGTGAGACCATCAGACTAGTTGGTACTGTGTTCACCGTCTGACTGTGATCATCGTCTTCAAAATCCGGTCTGAGCGGGTTTACATCAACCGGAATAGACTTATCCATTGCAAAAGATATCCTATCATTGTGGACAAAAAGGAATGGTTAAAAGTTATTAACCAATAAACCAGCATAAAACTTAACGAGTAAAAGTCTTAATTAAGGGTAAAATATTACTGAAGGAAACATGTTTTGAAATGACGGAAAAATTAAGAGACAGAGACTAATCATAATTTATCAACTAGATAAATGGAGTCCACTCATTAGCCCTCCATAGATATCTTTTATTAATGCTTTAAGACTCGAAATGATTTTCAACAAAAAACGTTGTACTTTGTTACTAACGGAAAATGAACGAAATTATTATTATTATTTTTTTTTTTTGTGAAAAACGAAATTAAAATTTAAAACAAGATTTAATAAACAAGATAACCTCTCAATCAAATATTGATGGAATCTACAAAAACAAAGAGATAGAAGGAAACTAAATCTGAAAACAATACAGTATTAAACTATAGTGTAAGAAATATTATAAGTATATATAATCTCAATTCCCACACCAACATGAACTAAAACAAAGATAAACAAAAAAAAGAACAAATAATCTGCAGTGACCTTTTAACCCAACATATTAATCAAATAATGTAAATTTTGTTTTTTCACAAACATACACCATATGATTAAGTAATCGGTCGAGAATTTTTTTATAAGGGGAGCCAAGTCGATACCGATGTACTTATATGGGAGAAAATAGAACCTCACACTTTGTCCTTTTGGCAAGACAATCAGCGAGACTATTTACTTCTAGAAATGTGTCTAATGTGAAAATCGGTGTAAAACAAGCGCAATTCCATGAAAAGCTTAATTGCATATATACAGTATATAAAAGCCAAATACGAACTGAATATATAATAAAAAGGCAAACAATAAATCAAATCAGTACATACCTTTAGAAAACGAAAAATGAGAGCTAGGGTTTGAAAAAAACAAGAGGGAAGTGCTACAAGAAGGAGACGAGAGAAATTACGAACGGGAAATGGTTGAAGTAGCAAAAATATAGGGTTTTCGGATATTTGATTTTGTTCTTTGATAATGAAGAAAAAAGTAAAGAGAAAACCTCAATTTAAATGCATTTTAGAACGATGTGTCGTTGTTTACAAGAAGAAAATTGGTCGTTAGATCAAGTTTGGTCTATCTTTACCGTCCAAATTTTTTAAATTTTAATAGATTTATTTCCATATAATTCAATGTATCTGTTTGACTACTTTTGCATGAAAATTAATTAAAATAAACAAGTTGACAAAAAAAATTAATTAAAGTAAACATGAAATACTTTTTCTTTCAATTTTCCACTTTCGTGTGAAAAATTAATTAAAATAAACATAAAATATATTTTTTCTTTCAATTTTTTACCTTTTTGTGAAAAATAATTAAAATAAACATGAAATATCTTTTTCTTCCAATTTCAAATAATTTTTTCTATTTTTTTCTTAGTTATTCAACTTTTTTGAAAAATTGAATTGTTTGAACTTCGAAATAAATACACCCAAATATTAACCTTATGATTGTTTGTTTTTTAAATGCATTTTCAATATAGGCTAGAGATGTCAAAATAGGTCAAGTCTTATGAGTCAACTCAATTCAATTTATATTCATCAACCCTAATGGTTTGAATATTTGATTCTTAATGAGTTAATGAGTTTAATGAGTTACTAGATTAATGATTTCATGGGTTAAATGAGTTGGATTCTAATGAATTCATGATTGTTAGTGACTTATCCATTATCAACACAATATCATCATCATACCATAATAATCATCAACTCTTAATTTTGGGGCATTTGCAAAAAATCTCTTTCCCGCCAAATATTTTGAAAAAAAATTCGCCAAAATTTTCAAAAAAAATTCCCGCAAAAAAATTGGTGATCCGATTTTCCCGCCAAAATTACAGAAAAACTATACCTTATAAAAAACCTATAAAAACCTTATAAAAACCTTATAAATACCCTATAAATACCTTGTAAAACCTTATAAATACTTTGTAAAATAGTTTTACAAAGCTTATAAATACCCATTTAACCATATAACCCATCAAATTAATTGAATTGATGGTATGATCTATAAAATTATGTGCTTTAAAAAAATGTTTCTATAGATAAGAAAACTAACTAAGAAAGTATTTTGGTTCTGACAAAAAAAAAAAACTTTCTAGAGCTTGATTGGATCTATTTAAAGTCTTTAAGAATTTTTTTCTGTGTAATAGAGTTTGTGAAACACTTACTAATGAAGCGCTAATTGGCCCAAAATAAAAATATGGGCCTCAAGTGTAGGCCCAAATGCCCATAGTTGGCTATATATAAGTTAGTCCAATCCTGGTGGTCAGTGGTCAGGAGTCCTAAAGACTGTAGCTTTGTGTTTCTCCGATGCGACATCTCGGCAATAGGGTATCACCGACCACCGTGTTTCGACCAGACCTGTCGGAGGAGTGTTAAATTTCTGGTTCCCAAATTAGGGTCTACTCTAAGAGTAAACTTCTGAAGGTCTGTGTTCCTGTTCTGAGGTACAACGGGATCTTTTGGGGAAGGAGAAGCTTTAGCTAGACTGGTCGGAGGATTGTTACAGGGATTGAATCTCAGATTAGGGTTTACTTGTATCACCATTGAGTGATTATTTGAAGGACTGTTCTTCCGGAGTTTAAATTAATGGCTGATAATAAGTACAACGTCGAGGAAGCAGAGGCTTTAGCTAAGAGAGCCTTGGTACAACTCTTTCCCTCGGATTCATACTTGTTCAAATTCTTTTATTCTCGAAAAATCTGTGATTTTTGAATGTTTGCTTTCTTCAGCATTTACCAATTGTACAAGCGACGCCCATCTACGAGCAGCTCTTGTCACTGTATCCAACTTCTGTAAGTTTCCCATTGCTTCGCTACTGCGTATTTTGAAAAGTTTCTTTTTTTATTAAGTGTGTATTTGCTTAATTGTGAGATCCTCTGTAGGCGAGATATTGGAAGCAATATGTGGAGGCACAGATGGCTATGAACAACGATGATGCTACGAAACAGATATTTAGTCGTTGTTTGTTGACCTGCCTTCAAGTTCCTCTTTGGTATGAGATGCTTTTCTTTTTACAGTCATTGATAAGAGTCAATATAAGATCTTTCCGTCTCATCGTTTCTTATGTTGGGTTTCTTGCTTACCGACAATGCAAGTCTTTCCATCTCCGTGAATATAATTCAAACATCTTATTCTTTTAGGCAATGTTACATTCGGTTCATCAGAAAGGTCTACGACAAGAAGGGAGCAGAGGGTCAAGAGGAGACCACAAAGGCTTTTGAGTTTACACTTAACTATATCGGTATCGCTTCTCTTCAGGAGTTTGGCTTTATTTTTATTTTTTTTCATTTTAATCTTGTGTACATGTCCGATAAATCTAGAGAAATGTTTCGCATGTGAGTAATGAAAACAGTTATGTGTAGTAAAAGATATGATTTGATCAATTTTATGCTTAACACAATTGCTAACTCTTGTAGTTCTTCGTCTTGATATGATTGTATATGTAATACTGTTGTAAGTTGGTTTACATTATATTCTACAGTTCAAGCTGTTTCGTTAACAGGCATGGAAATAATAATTTGGGATAAATGATGACTGTAAAGGATATGCGTGTTTATTTTGATTAAGTAGATAGAAGCACGTTGTGTCTCAAATTGAGGTGTTCATTGTACTTGAAACCTGAAAAACTCTGTCCAATCGTCTAGATCTATTTTAAACTTCTTGTATGTTCTTATAAGTGACATTAGAATGTGGTGTGCGTACATTCTTTTTTCTTGTTGATTCATTCTTGAGTCAAACGTTCATTATATACTGTTGAATCCCTTGTTCGTTTTCACATGTTATGGCACTTCCATGTGACATATGAAATCTTTCTTTGATTCATCTTCCTATGCATTATCATATCTTTATACTATAGTGAAAGTTCATGATGGGATTTGCTTTGGCTGGCAGTCCTTGGAGAAATGGTATAGTATGAAGGATATTGTTATCCATCAGCAATAGCAAGCACATACTTTGCTTTGCATCCATTTAGAGCTCTAGTTTCTCTTTAACATGCCAACGCATGAGGTAACTTGGGCCTTACTGATGGTCGTTTATTTTGATGTATGAAACTCCAGGGACAGACATAGCATCTGGGCCTATATGGACCGAGTACATTACCTTTCTAAAATCTCTTCCGGTTCGTTATATCATTCTAATTTTGTCCTTGATACTAATAATTTGTTATTGCTGAGAAACTAATAGATTCACGTGCAGGCTCCTAACCTCGACGAAGATTCGCAACGGAAGACTGCCCTCCGAAAAGTGTATCAGAGAGCTATATTAACTCCGACGCACCACGTTGAACAACTTTGGAAAGATTATGAGAACTTTGAAAATTCTGTTAACCGTCAATTGGTAAACTTCTTAGAAATATAAAACTGTGTGTTTTTTTTTTTTTTTTTTTTTTCATGAAGTTTTAGTGTATTAGAAGCTGGTATGGAAATCTGTCTCTTTTTTGGTTGATGGATGATCTAATCTAATCCTGTGAACAGGCAAAAGGACTTGTAAATGAGTATCAACCAAAATTTAACAGCGCCAGAGCTGTATATAGGGAGCGCAAGAAGTACATTGAAGAAATTGATTGGAACATGCTTGCTGTCCCACCAACAGGATCTTCCAAGGTAAAGAATTTCTTTTCCATTGCTTCTTTTTGGAACTGATGAATCTACAATTTTTTTCTTTATATATTTAAATCAACAATATTGGATACATATTGACTCCTAAATTGGCTTAAAATACATTATTATGAGCATACATTCACGTCATGAGATCAGGTTATTAAGATAGGAAATTCATATTGAGCTATAAGTTCTTTCATTTTTTTTTTTATTATGCATCATTTGCTCACTCTGGTACTTTACACCATCTTATGCTTCTATGCAGGAAGAAACTCAGTGGGTGGCCTGGAAAAAGTTTTTATCCTTTGAAAAGTAAACCCCCAAACATATCATCTTATTTTTTATTTTAAGTTGCTTTTCTTTCAGCGATGACACACGTTTTTAAGTAGCTGCTTAGCCATTTTTCTTTACAAAAGCTAGATATTAATATATTGCAATAGTTAATTGGTCCCTCGGTTGAATTTTGGCTGTGTTTGGTTTACAATGATGAGACCTGCTGAACAAGATTAATGATGATATTAACTTGAATACTAGAATGAATTACTATCCAGTTACATCCAACAAGAGATGATTAGGGTCTTATGCCTATTATTCTTTAATGAGTCCTTCTAAATATAACAAACTTCAACTTGAAATACAATTGTAACTTTCAGAGGAAACCCTCAAAGGATTGACACGGCCTTGTCAACTAAGCGGATTATATATGCCTATGAACAGGTACGCGAAGAGTCAGTGAGATGCTCTTGCTGAAATTTAGGAGGACTAATATCCCAAATGTGTTTCTTTCTTAATTGGCTGATTATTAATCTGGTTTTACAGTGTCTGATGTGTTTATATCACTATCCCGATGTATGGTATGATTATGCTGAGTGGCACGTAAAATCTGGATCCACGGATGCTGCAATCAAAGTATTTCAGCGAGCTCTTAAAGCCATTCCTGGTAAGTCTAATCTATCCTTTGTTTCTTTATGTCTATGAACTAGTTGCTTCATGAAGGTTTGACTATCACTCTTTGCTAACCCGCTGGCTTTCAGTTTTGATATTATCTTCTATCTACTACTATTAAGAAGTCTATTTTCTCTGTTGTCTGCATTGTGCGAGTCTTTTATATATTTATAAGTGTCTACACTGCCCACTCTCTTATGTCAGATTCGGAAATGTTGAAATATGCTTATGCTGAGATGGAGGAATCTCGTGGAGCAATTCAGGTTCTTATTCTTGCTACTAACTTCTCGTTATCTAGCTTTATTAATTGTTCTCATACTCTTAGCTAATAGTTGTATGATTTTGCAGTCAGCAAAGAAACTATATGAAAGCATTTTGGGGGTTAGCACAAACTCTTTGGCACATATACAAGTAAGTACACTCATGTTTCAGAACTGCTAAGATTCATAAAAAGCATATATCATACTTACATGCTACTTGTCTGCTAACTATTGTATTTTTTCACTTTCAGATTATTTCTTTCTCAGGAAACATTCTCATATGATATACTTTTATATTTTTTTTGGCAGTTCCTCCGTTTTCTCCGGAGAGCCGAGGGAGTTGAAGCTGCTCGCAAGTACTTTTTAGATGCTAGAAAATCTCCAAGCTGCACATATCATGTGTATATTGCTTTTGCTACGATGGCCTTTTGTCTTGACAAGAATCCAAAGGTGGATTTTCTTACCCGCTTTGTGGTCTATGTACTATTGGGAACTGCTTTTTTGTTAGGTCTTGGTGGTATATGAATAAATTGATTATGAAGGAGGTAGTGGTTGTTCAGTCAAGTTCAGAACCCACTCATCTTATTTTCCTCTTAGTTGTTTAAATAAGCCAGGAGACGTTTGTGATAATGAGGTCAAAAAGATTTTAATATTGGGGTGTTTTGGTTATTGATGCACTCAAACTCTTCATTTGTTTGCAAAATACATGTACTTTACTTTTATTTCTCTTTGTCTTCGTTTGTTCAGTTCTTTTAACAAAAGGTCAACACGTCAGTGTTGCGAGACAAATATATAAATGTAGCATCTGACTTCAATTTCTATTCAGTTTCACAATGAAAATGCTTATGTTTGTATTCTTATGCAGGTTGCTCATAATATCTTTGAGGAGGGATTGAAACTGTATATGAGTGAACCTGTTTACATCCTTGAGTGAGTGTCACTACAGCCTTACTAAGAGTTCCATTTTTTTGAAAGATATACTTGAGTCTTTTCTGTATAATGAGAAAATAATGAGACTTTGGGGACTTCTCAGATAAAAATATCCTCAAATTTGTTTTCTCTCCCAAACTTTCCTAAAACAGAATTTTAACCCTTGTTTTTGCTTTGAATTCTAGGTATGCAGATTTCTTGACTAGATTGAATGATGATAGGAATATCAGAGCTCTATTTGAGCGTGCACTAAGCACATTACCAGTTGAGGAATCTGCTGAGGTACGCTGATAGTGATGTTTTGTTTCTCAAAGCCGTTAAAGAAGACAGTCTTTGTTCTTAAGCATAAAAAGAGACACAAATAACCAACCTGCTATTGAAATAACCGAGCTACTGTTTTGATTATAGCATTTCTGAATGCTTAAATATGATAATGGTTTAGCAATTGGATGTGTAATCGTGATGCACATCTGAGCCTTATGAACTGTGGTGGGGATGATGCCATTGAAAATTGAACGGAAACAGTTCAATATTATTGTCTGGTTCACATGTAATATTGTTTAAAATGCTAATATAATAAAGACGCCAATTGGTGGCAATAGGTTACACCCTAGTGCTAATTTGCTTTCTAGGATTGACTTTTTTCTTGCCTCATGTTTTGCAGGTCTGGAAAAGGTTCATTCAGTTTGAGCAAACATATGGAGACCTTGCTAGTATTCTGAAGGTAGTTTCACTCATTTGAGTGTCGTCGACGTATACTAGAGAAACAAATATAATTAGCTTCCTGTGTTTTGTTAGCATTTTTTGTAGTTATTTTTTGGTTAACTCCGTTATGTTGACAAGTTTGTTTAAGAGTCCAATAATTATGTCTATTCCGTATGACTGGCTTTTGATTGCATGGGAGATCCTTAAAATGCTGACACTTTCGAATTATTGCTAGAATAGACTAGGACAGACTCGCACCTCATAAAAGAGACAATTGATTAACGATGAAATTTATTGAAATCAGAGCCATGATAGGCCCAGTATCAAGTGTGGCCGTTTGATAGAGAAGCCGACTTATCTTCCTGTTGTTTTCTTTGAGATATTTCTTTACTAAGGCAACCTTGTTGCAGGTTGAGCAGAGAAGGAAAGAAGCCCTCTCTGGAAAAGGGGAAGAGGGATCTTCTCCTCTAGAGAGTTCACTTCAAGATGTTGTTTCTCGGTACAGTTACATGGATCTGTGGCCATGCACTTCTAAGGATCTTGATCATTTAGCCAGACAAGAGGTATGTCCCATGAAATATATCGCGGTAACCTTGAATAGCTACTGATTAGTAAGTACTAATTCTAACCGATCAATGTGTGCACTATAGTTGCTTGTGAAGAATCTGAACAAGAAAGTAGGGAAGACAAATCTACCTCATGGTCCTGCAGCTATAGGTCTGTACTTTTTAGTTTTCACGGTGATCAATTATGTTAATCTTTGGTAGTGACTTAAGTAAATAAACCGCCTTGTGGGCTGACAGGTAGTGTAGCTTCTTCGTCGAAAGTTGTTTATCCAGATACATCTCAGATGATTGTTTATGACCCGACAAAGAAATCAGGTATCTGATTTGCACTTAGTAGTTTGCAGCATCATTTGGCTGCATTATGAATGGAATTGTGAACTAAATCTGAACCATTAATGGTTTGACTGCAGAGTTTGCTAGTTCTGCAAACCCAGTGGCAGCTTCTTCTTCGAACAACTTCCCAAGTGTTGTGACTTCTGCTGCAACTCATGGATCAGCCAGCTCATTTGACGAAATACCAAAGACTACTCCACCTGCGTTGTTAGCGTTTTTAGCTAACTTGCCTATTGTTGACGGTAAATCTCTTTAAACCAACTCCAAGTTGTATTTGAACTAAGCACCTGAATAAGTTTCCACTAACCAACTAATTTATCATTATCCTCTCAATTATCAGGTCCAACACCCAATGTGGATGTTGTTCTGTCGATATGTTTGCAGAGTGACTTACCAACAGGTCAGACTGTAAAGCAGAGTTTTGCTACTAAAGGCAATGCTCCAAGTCAAAACGATCTCTCGGGTCCAACCCGCGGTGGGTCTCAAAGATTATCAAGAGACAGAAGAGCTACAAAGAGAAAAGATTCAGACAGTAAGTTATCTAAGCTTAGATTATATGTTCAATTATAAATAATTTATTGCTCATGGAAGTGAATCATCTATGCCATTACTCGAGTGTTTGGCACTTAGTAGCTGCAGATGAATATAACTTCTACTATCCCTTAGAAACAACCATTATGAATGATATTTGCTTATATTACTCTACCTCTATCTTGCTGTTAACAGGGCAAGAAGAAGATGATACCGCAACTGTACAAAGTCAGCCTCTGCCCACAGATGTTTTCAGGCTAAGGCAGATGCGTAAAGCTCGAGGGATCTCAACATCATCACAGACACCAACCGGTTCCACATCGTATGGTAGTGCCTTCTCCGGGGAGCTTTCCGGTAGCACTGGTTAAATTATACGGAAATTGGCAAATTCGTGAAGCCTCTTGTTGTAATTTATTTCTCCTAACAAACTCAACTTGTGCAATAAAATAAGCCTCATTGATATGTAAATATGTTTCTCAATCGTCTCAATGGTAGTTACATTTATATTAGTGGTTACAAAGAACAATAAACTATAAACCTGCAAAATCCAAAACTACTGAACTGAACCTGGAGTGGATCTTACAAAATCTTTCAAATCAGTCAAATCTTTCACAACATCTCTCATGGATGGTCTGTTCTCCAGCCTCTTGTCCGTACACCTTAGAGCCAAGTCTGTAACTTGGATTGCTTGTTCCCTAAGCTTGGTATCCAAAAGCTCATCCACAAGCACTGGATCCACAATTGGACCAGCAGTATCGTCATCATCCTCATAGCTGCTTAATACAGATCTGACCCAGGTCACAATATTGGTATCCTCTGGGAAAGATCTGTCCACTGCTCTCTTTCCTGTTACCAGCTCTAGCAAAACAACTCCGTAACTGTAAACATCTGACTCCTTGCTCCTTACTGTCTTGTAAGCATTTTCTGTTTAATAGAACAAAGTTGAGAGCATAAATTAGCCAACTGTTGAGACATCTAGAATCCAAGCTAAAATACCAAGTGTTATGTTGAGAAGTGTACCTGGTGCAATGTACCCAGTTGTGCCTGTAATGGTGGCAGTTGAAACTGTTGAGTCATCTAGAATCCGAGCCAATCCAAAATCTCCGATGTGAGGCTCCATATCCGAGTCCATGAGTATGTTCTCTGGTTTGATGTCACGGTGAATGATCGGTGGATGACAATCATGGTGTAGATACGCTAGTCCGTGTGCAATCCCGAGGGCTATGTTGAACCGTGCAGACCAGTCAAGAACGGCTTCTCCTTGGTTACCTCTGTGCAAAACGTCATACAGGCTGCCATTGGGCATGTACTGGTACAGCATTAAGCCATCTTCTTTCCTCATCCAAAATCTTTCTAACCGAATGAGATTTCTGTGCCTGACTAGCCCGATTGTTTCGATCTCCCTCTTCATATTTTGGCTTGCTCGTATGTGTTCCGAAAAGATGAGTTTCTTCACTGCATATTCTTCGCTAGACCCTAAAGACGCTCTGTAAACAACTCCATGAGCTCCTCTTCCAATGATGTACTTGTCATCTAGATTGTCAGTAGCTGCAAGAACTTTGTTGAGCAACAAGGACAGACCTTCCTCCGCGAGGGCATTAGCATCTTCTGTCTTGGCTCCTCTTTTGCAGCGGTGAAAAACAAAAACCAGAGCAAAAAGCAAAGCCAATACGAAAAGAAAGGACCCAGCTGCTATAAGGGCGATCATCCACGTGCTAAGTTTGGCTTGACCTTTGCAAGATTTAACCTCAATGTGGGTTATAGCACTTACTGAATAAGAAGATGGAATGCAGAGGTCTGGATTTCCCAAAAACCTTGAAGAATTCGATATCAGATTTGCTGGTATTGGACCCGTGAACCGATTATACGAGACGTCAAGCTGATGCAAAGATTTAAGACTTATAAGAACCGATAAAGACCCTGTCAAGTTGTTGTTGGATATGTTGAGCCGTTCGAGTCTGATAAGGTCTCCCAGTGCGGTTGGAATCTCACCCGTAAATCCGTTTCCACTGAGGTCTAAGCCATAGCTTAGACTCTTTAACAAGCCAACCGAGGAAGGAATTTCACCTCCAAAAGCATTTCGAGCTATCCGCAGATCTGAGAGTTGGTCAAGCTCTGCCAAGAACGGTGGAATGGCTCCTGAGAAATGATTGTCACTGAGAACTAAAGCGGACAAGCGTTTCCAGCTTGTAAAGTTCGATGGAACAGAACCATTTAATGAGTTGGAGCCAACATCAAAATACAGAATTCTCGCACAGCCTGATAGCTGAGATGGCAGAGGACCTTGTAGATGATTATGTGAAAGATTCAACTGCCCGAGGCTTTGCAGATTTCCCAATTCTAGAGGTATCAGACCCGTGAGTTTATTTCGAGAAAGGTCAATGGTCAAGAGATTCTTACTGTTTCCCAAGCTGCGCGGAATGGATCCTTCAATGTTGTTGCCTTTGAGGTTCACATAGGAAAGACTATGACTCTCAGGAAATTCCGGAAGAAGACCTGAAAGCTTGTTTTCTTCAAGTCTGAGTCTCTCGAGAGTCTTACACTGACTAATAGACGCTGGTATCTTACCATGGAGCTGATTAGAACCCAAGTTGAAGAATCTCAACTTGTGTCCATGGCAGAGATTGGGTGGTATCTCCCCTGTAAATCGGTTACCAAGAAGGTCCACCTCCTCTAAGCTTCGATTCACGCCTAAACTCATTGGTATCTCTCCATAAAAGCTGTTGTTAAACAGCATAAGCTTCTTAAGGTGCTTCAGCTGAGTTACTTCAACTGGTAGTTCCCCGGTGAGGGTGTTGTTATAAACGAGCATCTGTGTCAGACTCTGAATCTTCCATATGCCAATAGGAATCTCACCAGACAGGTTATTCACAAAAAGCTCCAAGCTTTGTAGCTTCTTTAGCTTACCCAATGCAGGAGGTATCTCGCCTTGGAGCTGGTTATTGTTCAGCTTCAAGGTTTCCAAGCTGCTGCAGTTCCCAAGCTCTTGAGGGATATTCCCCGAGAGACGATTATCGGAAAGGTCAATCAATGAAACCTTTTTCAACATACCCAAGGATGATGGGATTGTACCTGTTAAGTTGCATTTGATCATGGTTAAATTGTGAAGGCTACTGCAATTGCCAATTTCAGCCGGAACACCGCCTTCGAAATCATTGAACGACAGATCTAAAGTCACCAACTTCTTGCAATTGCTCGAACCAAAACGAAGCCTCCCTCCAAGGCTGTTGTTACTGACAAACAGGTCGGCAAGATTCTCGAGTAGATTGAGACTTTCCGGCAAAGAACCATTTAACTTGTTCTTGTTCAAAGCCAGATATTCAAGCTTACTGCAGTTCCCAATCGACTCGGGGATGGTACCGGACAACTTATTATGAGACAACCTCAGATCTACGAGCTCTTTCAACCCACCAACAGTTGCAGGAATCAGACCACGAAGATTATTGCGTTCAAGGTTAAGAACTTGCAACAAGGGAAGCTGAAACAAGGATTCAGACAATCCACCACTGAAAAGGTTTGAGGTAAGATACAGAATCGTCAAATTCAGCAAGCTACCAAAACTATGTGGTATCTCTCCAGAAAACCCATTGTTAGACAAATCCAAATACTGTAGTGAAGTACAGTTTCCTAAAGTGGAAGGCAATGAACCAGAGAATCTATTAATACTCAGATCCAATATCACCAAGCTCTTAAGCTCCCCAATTTCAGGACCTAATTGGCCTGAAACCCCAGAAGTAGTCAAATTAAGCGTCTCGACATTACCAAAATCATCACAAATGACACCAAACCAGTTATTACATGGAGTGGTTTCAGATGTGTTCTGCTTCCACGTCGAAGTTACTCTAAGTGGTACCTTGTCAAAGTGCTTGAGAAGCGAAAGTAAAGCCAAACCATCTGAGTTTAGACAGGAGACAGTATCTATATGAAAACAGACAAAGAGAGAGCAAAACAGAGTAATTTCAACTAACCCAAGATTCCTCATCTGAGGTTAAAGCTCAAGAGACGTACCTATTAACAAAAATCGTGACTCAAATTTGAAACACTCGTACCTCACCAACCCTGAACCCAGAATGAAGGAGAAAGACCCAAAAAAAGAAAAAGAGAGAGCTTGATTTGAAAGGGTTTCTAAATGTTATCTTGCTCGGAATCGAGTGCACTATTTAAGAAACGATCGATGAGAACTAAAAAAGAGCGCGCTTTTTTGCTGCTTACTACTTGTCAGAGATTGTGAACCTAACTTTACAAATTGGCGACTTCAACGCTGTTTCGTGTAATTTTGACGCCATTTTGACATTTTCACTACTCAGACTGTCATTTTTCTTTTATTTTATTTCGAGATATTACCTTTTCGGGATTTTTGTATTAAATTTTCAATTTTCCACGTTTTCTTTTCCTAACTTATTCAAAAAAAAAGCTTCTTGGGAGGAGCTGTTAGAGCATCTTTAACGCTATATCACCTTAGATAGATCTTAAAAATGATTTTATTATTAAAATAAAAGCTATGAATTAAATGCAGAGAGATACTACACTAAAACAAACCAAAAAAGTCTACGTGGCACTAAGACTTGAGGAAGAACACTTCTTGCAGAAGACACAACTCAATATGTCTCCAACACTGTTTGAATTTTATCTATTATTATATGGGCCTTAAGATGTTTTGGTATACTGCGATAATTATGGCCTTAGCCTGTTACCTCTTTTTTAGTTGCTTTGTAATTTTCTATTGACATTTCATCTTTCCTTTAAAACATAATATAAATAGTATATGTTTAATATCAATGTCAAAACAACACTGATTGAGAAATCAATTTTAATGTCAAAACAACACTGATTGAGAAATCAATTTTTTATATCCCCTGTCAACAATTCAAAACACTGTAGCATTCAACAGTATTTAAAACCACTTGTATATATTTATCTCTTTGTTAGAATTATGGTTTCTCATGATTATAAAATTTAATCATTTTGGCAGGGTGGTAATGGTATTACGCTTAATAAAATAAGATAACACGCATTCTCAACTTTCTTTTTTGAAATACTCAATTATCATCTTTGAATATAATTTTTAATTCACCCCACCAACATAACTCAATGATTCCACGTGCACCATAACATATTATAACCTTATTTTTCTTATTTAATTCCTTTTATGGCACATGGCATTAAGAAATCAAAAAGTCCCAACGAAGAACAATACTTGATTTTCGAAAATAATTATAAATAAATAAAAAAACAATACTTTCATCAATGATAATCGTTTATCCATTTTAGCACGTTTGTTTTTAAAATATTATACTACTGTCTTTTTTTTTTTTTTTGTCACAAGAGTGTTTTTGTATAAAAGTCAATACAACTAGTACAAAGGTGGATGTGTCTACTTTGTCATACAGTGAAACCTAATATTCATTAAAGGTATTATACTGTCCATTTCGATTTTCAGTTGGGTGGTCGTCACTTTTGCGGGTCCTAAAACGAATTTTCTAAACATGCATGCTTCCACCCACCAAAACCTATTAAATCATTATTATACTAGAGTCATATCATTTATAGATAACAAACAAAGAAAATGTTACCAATCACGTTGGAATTGGGGGAAAAAATGGTCCTTAATCTATCGTCTTTTTCTTGTTTATTCGACTTTTATTTCCCCTTTTAGTCTCAAGCTCACAAGGCCGACATAAGGCCTAATATAAAATCTAAAAACTTAAAATACAAACCTCAAAGGCCCAAATGTGACACCACACTGCGATTGTGGTTTCCGATTTCCAAATAACAAATTAAAATCTTCGAAAGGGATCAAAGGTTTAAGTCAAAAAGGTTGACCCTGGAAAAAACACAATTCTTGGAGATCAAGAAACAATAGAATCATGATATTAGCCCAAAGCATTACATACCATAAGAAAACAAATCAAGAACAGAGAAAAAGTACCAAGAGACACTCCCTCACAACACCACATTTTTTTTACAGCTTAACTACTAGATAAACACCTTAATCCGAGCACAGTTTTATTCTCAGACACCACACTCCGATTGCATCTCAAACACTATAGTTTCAGAAACACAAATTCTTCAATCGCAGAGACTCCCCCAATCCTCTCAAGTGTTTTGTTGTCTGGTTCTTCATCGACACCTATCGCCATTATAGCTCGTTTCCTTACAACTGTTCTTCCAACACTCATGAAATTCACATTCACGTTTTGTTCCCCAAGTATGTTACCTACCTGTCCAATCATCCCTGGTTGATCCACTTGCCTGCACAGTATCAGGTTCCCTTCAAGGCTCACATCCACAGTGAACGATCCGACACAAGTCAAATGCGGAACTCCGTATTTCACCTTCCCTTCTATACTAATATCTCCAGAGTCAGAGACAGCACCAGCGAAATTCGATTCCACATTCAAAATCTGAACTTGGATGGAATCAACAGGGTACTCTGGCGATGAATCAACCACCATTCGTTCCTCACTAATACGAAGACCCTTTTGCTTAGCTATGAAATCAGCATTCACCAGGTTGACGTATGAATCTGAGATAGGTTCAATGATTCCTTTTGTGATCATTGCACGGATGAGTCTTGTGTCCAAATCATCTCGGTCTCGGGCTGACCGATACACGACCTTGATGGACTGTACTCCCTTACCTCCAGATGCTAACTGCACAGCTAGCCTCCCAAGCTTCTCAGCTAAGACAATGTAAGGAGCCAATTCAGATAAGACCTCAGGAGCAACCATTGGAGCATTGACTGCGGTAGCTGATAACTCGCCTTTTAATGCCCCTGCTACAGCCTCTGCTATCTCGATGGCTACACCTTCCTATAAGATCAAGAACAGTTCATCATCACATAATGTAATCTTATATAAACTCGAAAGAGATGAATCATCAAGAAGTGATACCTGAGCTTCTTTTGTGCTAGCTCCGAGGTGAGGTGTTACAGTAACATTTTCATGTTGAATCAATTTGCTATCTTTCGACGGTGGTTCCTCACAGAACACATCTAATGCTGCCTGAGCAACGATCCCGGCATCGAGAGCTCTAACGAGCGCATCCTCATCGATGACGCCACCTCTAGCGACATTAACGAGACGAACGCCTTTCTTCATCTTAGAGAAGGTTTCGTCGTTGAAGACCTTCTTCGTGGCGGGAGTTAGCGGCATGTGAAGTGAGACGAAATCGGCGGTGGAAATAGCTTGATCGAAGGAGACAAGCTCGACACCGATCGCTCTGGCTCTGTCAGCTGGCGCGTAAGGGTCGTGAGATATAACGTTCATGCCAAGACCCTTGGCTCGCCTCGCCACCTCCGTCCCGACTTTCCCGAAGCCCATCACGGCCAAGGTTTTTCCGACGAGAGATACGCCGACGTACTTGCTCCTCTCCCATTTTCCTGCAAATACTCCAAAATCTCAACTTTCAGAAACCGACTCGGTATCACTCGACGTAGACGGATGACCAACTCAAAATGATTTTGTGTGGAGAATACAAATTACAAAATTTACACAAGAAGTCAATTACAAAAATTATTTAGAAGAAATAGTCTACACTTTCTGTCTCGATCGTGTATTTGATGCTTTGACTGACTTATTCAACCTAACAGTACTATAATCAAATAATTGAGTCTTATCAATTAAAATGAATGATTACTTTTTAGAGACCCACTTGTATATTTTGTATTAAAATATCCTACATTATTGTGTATTATTGTAATTCTTCTGTTATTAGTCAAGTTGCTCCTATACGCCGAATCAATTTAGGTAATTAAAAATCTGTAAATCCCTAAAAATAAATAACAAATTTCCCAATTTTTTAAGAAAAATATAATGTATTCTGCCATGATGTTCCAAATTCCAAAATGGGTGGAACTCATGAGTTGTGACGCGTGAAATTGAAAGAGAATATACTAGGTAATTGAATTATTTCTACTAGTATAACTTAGTTTTGGGATTATTGGATTAACGATGCATGGGTTTGTAAATAAGTTTGAAATAAAAACTAGTATCAATTCGTGATTGAATACAAAACAAAATTAGAAGTGCGTAATACTAAAGACAAGGAGACTCCAATAATTTATTTGTGTACTGTGGTTGGTGAGGGACACGAGGGAAGATAAAATGAATATGAGAGAGGTTTGTAGTTGGCCCAGACTTTATTTTCCTGCAGTAAATGGACCCATATTTTACATGGACAGTTTTTTTTTTTGTTTAGGCTTTTGTTTTGAGATTTTTAACAAATATATACAAATTCTACATTTTCTTTTTGAAAATACC
>OVBW01000110.1:0-44010 GCA_900406355.1 Erysimum pusillum | reverse complement strand
GAAAACCAAATACCCTCCTTAACGAACGAACGAAGCAAACAAAAGAAATTATTACTTCAAGGGCATTACATCAGCTGCTTTTGGAGGAATGTGCATTGGTGCACTCACTGTTCTTGCCGACCTCATGGGAGCTATTGGGTTCTGATTGCCTGCACCATCACACATTCCTAAAGAAATAACTTTTGTTTATTTCTGACAAGATATTTTTAAGATGTAACTTTTTTTTGTTGTTTCAGTACAGTCCTATGATTTACTTTTATGTCAATCAAATGAACTATTTCTAAAGAATCCATGATGTATGCTTTATTAAGAGCACTAAATACTTCTGTCATGGTTTTTGTTCCACGATTAAGGGGATTATGTATTTGAAATTGAAAAGCTCTGTGTTATTACATTACATGAAAACGAAAGGTTTTATTATCTTTTAAGTAGGTTGGGAAAAATATGATCAATAATGTTAAATGGGTTAACAAAGAGGGAGAGGCCTTTTCTATAATGGGCCCATTTAAGTTGTTAACAATGTCAACGAATGGAAACATCCCACATCGCTTAGGTGAAGAGAAGAAGCTGCATTAAATTGGAACGATACAGAGAAGATTAGCATGGCCCCTGCGCAAGGATGACACGCACAAATCGAGAAATGGTCCAAATTTTTTTTTGAAAATTTTCTAGATTGATGATTTCTCTTTCTTGGGTAGATTGATGATTTCTCCTTCTTGGGTTAGAGTTTCTGGGATAAGTAATGCTATATGTAAGAATCTGATTTCTGGGATAAGTAATGCTATATGTAAGAATCTGATGGAAGAGGTTTCTTGGTGGGTATTATTATCCGAGAAGTTACAAGATATTTGATTTTGTAAAGCACTTTATTTCGGAAAATGTGTTCTCGAGAGAAGCAGGAATTATCATCTTTGAGCTACTTGCTTACTAAAACGATGAGTCCATGAGTAACATTGATTTGAACAGCAAAATACTCAACTTCCACCGTGTTAAGTATGAGTTTGAAGAGCAGAACATGATCGATGAAAAGAGGAGTTTGTATTTTTGAAACTTTTGTCCATTAGAAAAACTTACAATATGTATTGCATACAAACAAACATCAATTTGTTTCCTCTCCCTATAGTTACAAGACATCCCCAATCAACAATCACTGTAACAAGTTTTAACCGGGTTTTTTTCTTCTTCTTAAAAGAATTCTTGAAGCTCATCAAATTTTACAAGAAGATGTAACACTTTTTGTCTCAAGAATCAAACGAGTTCGTGTTTTTTGACTTGTTGGGGGATTTGGTGTACATGCCTCCGTGGTTAAGTCGCAAATAATGACAGTAATCTTCCACTTTATCATTATTTTTGTAAGATCAATACAAATCTATCTAAAAGTAGAATGTGGTTTGACTTAGTATACCTTCCACTTTAGCCAGGTTTGTACTAATGTCATGTAGACTACGTCTGTGTGTGAATCCAAACTTAAACACAATTTACTTCGATTTTTGACATACCCATTTCACAACATTGCCAGCTTTACGAGAGATTCAAACGACATACCCATTTCACAACATTGCCAGCTTTACGAGAGATTCAAACGAAAGAGGGAAAATGGAAAGAACACTACCGAAATTAAGAACAAAAGTACACACACAACACACCATAAGTCTAAAGGATCAAGAGTTGTCAATACAAGCACTAAAAACCTGCAACTGGTAGTTGAGGTTTTCCATATTTTTTTAAAGGAAAAAAACAAAAGATAAGCAAATGACTAAACTGGTCTGTTTATAAACGGGGTACACACTTACTCAGTACTCCTCCTCTTGTTGGTATTCTCCTTCTTCCTCATCCTCGTACTCACCTTCTTCATCTGCAGTTGCGTCTTGGTATTGCTGGTACTCTGAGACAAGATCGTTCATGTTGCTTTCAGCTTCTGTGAACTCCATCTCGTCCATTCCCTCACCTGTGTACCAATGCAAGAAAGCCTTCCTCCTGAACATAGCTGTGAACTGCTCACTCACACGCCTAAACATCTCTTGGATTGATGTTGAGTTGCCAATGAAAGTGGAGGCCATCTTTAGACCAGTAGGTGGGATGTCACAGACTGTTGATTTGACATTGTTGGGGATCCACTCAACAAAGTAGGATGAGTTCTTGTTCTGCACGTTCAGCATCTGCTCGTCCACTTCCTTTGTGCTCATCTTTCCACGGAACATGGCAGAGGCTGTGAGGTAACGCCCATGTCTTGGGTCAGCAGCACACATCATGTTCTTGGAGTCCCACATTTGTTGGGTGAGTTCAGGGACTGTGAGGGAACGGTACTGCTGAGACCCTCTTGAGGTGAGAGGAGCAAAACCCACCATGAAGAAGTGAAGACGAGGGAATGGGATGAGATTCACAGCAAGCTTACGGAGGTCAGAGTTGAGCTGACCAGGGAATCTCAAACAGCATGTGACACCAGACATTGTGGCAGATATCAAATGGTTCAAGTCACCAACTGCAGACAGAGAATGAAGATAATATGAGTAACTTCATAGTTACATACACATCAATAAAACATGTAGAACAAGAGCACAACAATAAAGCTTTAAGAAATCACTATACTATAGCGCAGGCAGTAAACTTTCCGATCACTAAGACAGTCAATAATCTTGCTCTTCTATACAACTACAGCAATATCTCTATCCCTTAAGTTACAAGAAGTACCAGATCAACCATACAACACAAGGCATATAACAGAGAAATCAACTGATCTAAACATATGAGAAAACAACCAATAACGACCATGAATCTTATCAAGACTTACAGCTAGGGGTTGTTAGTTTAAGAGTCCTGAAGCAGATATCATACAAGGCCTCGTTGTCAAGAACCATGCACTCATCTGCATTCTCAACGAGCTGGTGAACAGACAAAGTAGCGTTGTAAGGCTCAACCACAGTATCAGAAACCTTAGGCGAAGGGAACACTGAGAATGTAAGCATCATTCGATCTGGGTACTCTTCACGGATCTTGGAAATTAAAAGTGTTCCCATACCAGATCCAGTTCCTCCACCCAACGAATGACAAACCTGAAACCCTACAAACCAAAAAATCTCACAGTTCAAAACTCCAATAACACCAAAAACACTTGAAACGAAAGCATAAAATCAAACAGATCTAGAGATTATACCTTGCAAGCAGTCACAGTTCTCAGCCTCCTTACGAACAACATCGAGTACCGAATCGATTAGTTCAGCTCCTTCAGTGTAATGTCCCTTAGCCCAGTTGTTACCAGCACCAGATTGACCAAAAACAAAGTTATCAGGACGGAAGGTCTGACCATACGGTCCAGATCTGAGACTATCCATGGTTCCAGGCTCCAAATCCATAAGCACAGCACGAGGAACGAATCTACCACAACTAGCTTCATTGTAGTAAACATTGATACGCTCTAGTTGCAGATCTGAGTCTCCAGTGTACCTACCGGTTGGATCTATGCCGTGTTCGGCGCAAACCACTTCCCAAAACTTGGCACCGATCTGGTTACCGCATTGACCTCCTTGGATGTGAAGGATCTCTCGCATTTTCGGTAGAAGGAAGTGGAGTAGTGATGAAACTAGAGATTGATCTCCAAGGATCCGAAATTTCGAAAATCGAAATCCGGAAGGAGGAGAGTATTAGGGTTTTTTCGGAAACTGTGAGCAAGAGTGAGTGAGTATGAAGAGGAGTGTGGTTTTATATTGTAGAGTTAACGGGTTACTATTAATTTTTAATTTAATATTGCGCTGATTTGTGTTTTTTTGTTTTCTTTCGAAATTTTAAAATGGAACGTTACTTACCACAAATTCAAAGTTTTTTTTCTTTCGAAATTTAAAAATATGCAAGATGGAGGTGATTTTTCTTTGCAATTAAATATGCAAAGCGTATGTTTACAGACTAAGCATTATCTATTTGCGTGTAAGTACATCTTGCGTGCAATCCATTCATATGAAACAGTTAAGTCTTAAGATTGTGGTCCTTGTGTTGAGACTTGTTCTTCGGAAGGAAGATTTGTAGCCATGGACCGTAGTTCGTTCACGATCTCAGTGAAGCTTGGCCTTTCTGATGGTTCTGCAGACCAACATCTCTCCATCAGCAATTTCCAGTCCATGTCACAAAAGTCCGGAATTGGCGGTCGTAGCGTATTACTAACTATACCACCTGATTGCCAATTTTGGTTAAAATAGAATCAAAGCAAACAAACCCGCAAACAAGAATTATGGAGCAAGAGTTTCACCTATGATCGCCCCGTAGTGCAAGTTGGCGTAAGGTTCTTCACCGGTGAAAAGTTCCCAGAGGACAATTCCAAATGAAAACACATCAACCTGTAGCATTCAGATTAAAGCATCCTGCTAGAGACGAAAATACATAATAGAGAACAAATAACGCAAGCTGATAAGAGTAGCCTATTCAAGAAACCTTCTCAGAAACAAGGCTACTAATTCCATTTAGAAGTTCCGGTGCCATCCATGGGAGTGTTCCCCGCACACCACCCGATATTAATGTCTGACATTTCACCTTCGAGAGACCCAAATCTCCAACCTGAAAATGATCACAAAATTCTATCAAGAACTTTAAATGGAAGGTATTGTCATCTAAGTGAACAACCAAATCATTTGCCTTCTTAGTAGCAATTACAACCATGTGTGGCAAACAATTTTATATTTTGCTAATCCCTCCTTTGACACCAAAGTGCGCGTACTCTATTCAGAACTAATGCTAAACCTTATATATGTCCCATGTTAGAGTTGTATGCAGACAGAAAATAAAACTCCGAAGAGATTGACCTTGCAAATTGGGCGATGAGGATCTCTGAGATTAACAAGCAGGTTGTCACTTTTAAGATCGAAGTGTACTATCTTCTTTCCATGCAAATACTCCATCCCAAAAGCAATGTCCATCGCGATCAGCAGACGCTTGTGCCTATCAAAATTCCTGAAAAATAAACCACAACAATTAATGACATTCTTCCAAGCATGAATCTGAAGTGTCAACATAGCTCTGCGGCATGTATAAAAAATGCGATACCTCACATTCTTCTGCAATGCATTTCGTAAAGATCCATTGACCATATACTCTGTAACCGTTGCCACAGAACCTCCAGGTGAATCCAGCACAATCCCATAAAAAGCAACAACATTAGGATGATGCAAGCCAGCTAGGTTCTGTGCCTCATTCCAAAAGTCATCGATCTGATAATTTGCAGATAAGATAGACGTCATTATGAACTATTCAACATATGTCTTAATTTTTGCATCATTAGCTGTACCGAGACAAACCATTCGTTCTTGCTCAGAGGGTTTGCCAGCAAAACATCGATCATTGATCCGTTTGATTGCAACATCAGTGCCTCGCCATTTACCATGATAAACTGTCCCAAATGTGCCAGATCCTAGATCTCGCAATTCCTCAAGGTCGCTGTCCTTTATAATCTATCAAAATATAACATATGATTATCCTCATTAATTAATGATCAAAAGTGAATTAAGAACAAGGTGTCAAACCTGCAACTGATCCAGAGAATCAGAACCAGAATATCCGAAATTCAGTCTTTCTACAAGTTGGTTCCTGATATCCTGAAAAATAATGATAACAATTTTATCAATCATGAAGCAATATGAAATCTAAAGAAAGAAATGACAAGAATGGTGAACACTAATGCAAAGGACCTTGAAGTGTGTAGACTGCTGCTTCATTTCATCATTACGTGAAACTTCTCCTTTCCAATTAGAAGCATACTCATCCACCTTGATTGGAGGTTCAGGATATGAAGGTGTACTTGACTGTAAAACAGAAGCAGCAACTCCTTCAGCAACATTCTGAAGTTCTTGTTTGATGTGCTCCTCCTCTGAGCCTTTCAGAGAGAACCAAAGACCAATCAACAGATAATCTTCAAGGATAAAGACCTAAGAAAATAGTAATGGAGTCATGTATAACACGAAAGTCCACCTTTCGAAGAACTAAGTAGATCAAGTTTGGTATCCTCCTTTGAGTCAGTTTGCATATTCCATGGATCCTGGTTGCTAAAAAGTGGTTTTGATGATTCTTTGAGGTCTGCACCACCAACACTAGATGACAAGGATGATGGTAAATTAGCAGCATCAGGATTTGATGATTCTTTGAGGTCTGCACCACCAACACTAGATGACAAGGATGATGGTAGATTAGCAGCATCAGGATGTGATGATAAGGATGATGGTAAATTAGCAGCATTAAAGGCAGATTCAACAGCGGCATATGCGGGGTTGCTGGACTGCGCTTCCAGAGAATCGAACTGCGGACCTCCAACCATTGATTGTAGATACAAACCAGGATTACCTAATAAGGGCGACTGTGTTGGTGCGCATGATGCCTTAGACTGAGATTCATGGCCTGGAATAACTACTCTTGTTAGCATATCAGTGTGATCTATGTTTTGATTTACTGGAGATTGACCACATGTGTCATGAAAAAACATATTCTTCCCTGCCATTGGTTGGGAACTGCTACCCACAGTATCTCCCTTTCCAGTTTTGTCAACTGGTGAGACCACATTCTGACAATTGGTAGATATTTTAGAAGCATGTATGTTAACATTATCCACCAATCCACTTAATTGTCGGTATTGGCCACAGGCTACTGAAGGGTCTACAGGATTTTGCTGCTGTCTAGATACTTGAACTTTTATTGGAACATCTCTCACGATCTCGTTGAGGAAAGGTTCACTAGTCTCGACTGGAGCAGTTGCAACATTGACGTTATGTAAAGTATCTCTTTCTTGATGATTTGAATGATTGAGGAAGCTCTGTTGACCCGTAAACTTATTCGTCCGTTGGATTCTTACGGTATCATCTGGACGAGAAGCATGGTAAGCTGAGCTCACATATGGTACAAACATTGTCGAACCATCATTCCTCTCCGGTATACTGTGATCAGAATGCATATGAGGCGAAGATGTCTGGCACATATGACAATCCTCTACCCTTTGAAAAGTTTCAGGCATACTTACTTGTTGATGCAAAACTCCACTGGGAAGAACAACATGGTTAGATGGTGGAACTTGAGTCAAGCCATAAGCAGTAGTTGGTATACTAGGAGCAATCGTACCCTGATATGCAGAGTATATCGGCTCTGTAGGAAGTGGGACTACCTTTTGAATCCCAGCATTGCTTTCAGCAGGATAGTTCCCCAACCGGTTTTCTTGGATTTGCATTACCGGGTTAATCAAAACTGGTGTGGCACCTATCTGAGCATTCAAGGGGGCCATTGACATGTGAGCAGCTGGAAGGAACTGCTGGGATGAGACACCTAAAGTACTACCTTGGAAAGGTTGTTGGGAGAACAATGAAGTAGTACTTGGCAAAACCTGGATAGGTGAATGAACAATATCTGGTTGTCTTAAAGCTTCTTGGCGAGATTCAACATAGGTCGGTGAATGATGTTCGGATGGCGTAGTTATTGGTTGCTGCAAATCATGCCCCTGTTGTTGCTGCTGGATTTTACCAACTATCGGTCTCTCCGAAACAGTCTCGAGCTGAGAAGAATGAAACGGATCAGCTTGAACAGTCATCGCCACAACATAAGTAGAGGAGCATGGATCAGGAGGAACAAGTCTTGGTACATTATTATGATAACTCTGAGGTGAAAAGGTCCGAGTTGTTGACAAAACATCACTCTGACTAATGCCCGGGCTATCAAAAACATCCACGCCACTAAAATCAGAATTCGGATTAGAACTACCACTAGCTATACTCTCCTTACTCGCAACTCCACCACCAACAACACCATTAACAGCCTCCACATATCTCTGCCCAATATCAATTCCATCACCATACTGTGATATAACAAAACAATCATCAAACTCGGACGAAGCAGCATCAAACAAAAACACTCTCAACTTGGCTAACCCATCAGAAGATCTCTCAACCAACTTTTCAAACTCATCCATCATATTATCAATATCCTCACTACACGAAACAGAGACCAAAGCATCAAGATCCTCATCAGGAAGCTGATACTTAATAACAACAGGCTGACCATAAACCTGAATCATCTTTTGCTCAAACTCATCAAATCCCACATTCTTTTGAATACTAATGATCCTTGTTTGACCTCCAACATATCGTAACACACCATCACTTGGTCTAGGCATTATCTTTCCATTGTAGCTACACATTAATTTCACTTTTTCCCTTTCTTCACCATCCAAATCACTACTTTGAATGCCTAAATTTGGATTGTTCCTATTCGTAGCATCAGTACTTAACTTCTCACTCTCGTTACCTTGATTACTAAACCCAAACTCAGCACTATTAATTCCATCAGACACATACCTATTGCTCAAATCAGAGGCGAAATCCTTGGAATTTAAAGGATTTTCATGTGACATTGTTTGTAAAACCCGAATTTGCAGCAACGAGAAAGATAAGAGTTGATTTCTCCACTTGGTCAAGCTCGTGGTCGTCGCATTCAAGAAAGAAACGAAGGATTCTATTTAGTAAACAATCAAATTCGGGAGAGCGAAAGAGAAAGAAGAAGACGACGTTCGTTGGAGTATCAAAACCCAACTTGAATTTATTTTCTCAGTAGAAATTAATTTTCTTGGGAAAATTTTAGAAGGGAAACACGTGAGAGAGTGAAAGAGAGATGGGAAGGGGCACGTGGTTTGGCCTCATGCGAAAAGAAAAATAAAAAAAAGGTTGCGTTTGTTTTCCAAACTGTGTCAGGGAAAATGTGTGTGACAGTGTGAGAAAGAACTTTTTTTTTTTTTGTTATTTCTATTTCTTCTCCTATTTTTGATAAAGAATTATTTCCAAATAGTCTCTTTGCTTTCCTAACAAAAGTTTGAAACTGTTTACACACAAAAAAAGAGAAAAAAAAAGAGTGAATTGGTGCAGAGACAAAAAAAAAGGTTGTATTTAGTTTTTCAACATTAAGCGACGTTGTGTGGGACAAAGGGTTTTAAGATTGAAAGATTGCCATTCAGGTTGGACGATATTTACAAGAAAACCTCAAGCTGCGCGTGGGTGACCGTTGGAGGGATGTTTGACTTTTTGGCACTGGCGAATTTAATATTGCAGGCGAAGTGATAGTGGTCAATATTCCTCACTTTTCATCATCTCCATCTTTCTTCAAACTGTTCACCTCACCTTCTCAACAATCTTCCTCTCCGTCTCTCTCGCCACCGTATCTCTTCCCGTCTAATCATTCTGTTTCTGTTTCTGTTCACCTCCGATTTAGTTTTTGTGAGGATGTCCACGTGGTTATCTCAGCCACGGGTGATGAGACCGATCTAGAATCTGGTGAAGAAGCGGACTTTTTGGTGGTGTCGTTGAAGTTAGATAAAATCAATGGAGAAGTTGAGGTACCTCCAATATATATTAATTTCGTGTTATAGACCTATATCACCTTTTTTGGATATCTATTAATTATTATAGAGTGTTATTCACAGTTGTATACATGTAAACACATATACACAATGTTATTTACATATGTATACATATATAGAGTAAATATATAGACTATTATTAACATTTTTATACATGTAAACACATTTGTATAGACCTGTATCACCTTTTTTGGATATCTATTAATTATTGTAGAGTGTTATTCACCGTTGTATACATGTAAACACCTGTATCACCTTTTTTGGATATCTATTAATTAGTATAGAGTGTTATTCACCGTTGTATACATGTAAACACATACATACAATGTTATTTACATATATATACATATATAGAGCTTAACAGATATATACATGTAAATATATAGACTGTTATTAACATTTATATACATGTACACACATTTGTATACACGCTATAAACATATATTACAACAACCATATATATATTACATATATTACATATATTACAACACATATATATTACATATATTACGCTACAAACATTTTATACATGTTAACATTTTTTTGGATATCTTTTTTGGATGTTCAAACATAGATCTACAGAAAAAAGTGGAGATCTAAAAGTTTTCACACCAAAACGAAAGACCTTCTTTAGCACATCGGTCAGAGTTGGGAAGATCAAGATCTGCAAATATGGCGGACGAAGCAAACAGAGCTGTAAGTACCTCTTTATTAAAATCTGTATACAACGGCTCCGAATCTGAAAATGGAATTCTAAAGTGTGAACATTACAGGCTTTTATGGAGATTCAAGCAAGCCTGATTGAATTCACTAGGAAGCTAAAGCAGGAAACGTCCGGAGGAGAGAGAAACGGAGGAGAATGTTTTTGAGATTCGAAGATGAATAGTTGGAAGAGAGAGGTAGATGAGGAGATGAGAGGAAAGTGATACGATACAAACAAATGGAGACCCACTTTTTAAAGAGATGGAAAAAAAAAAAAAAATACACATAAGTAAAAACAAAAGGTCAATGAAGCGCGTGAGGGCAATTCGGGGGGTTTACGGGGCATTTTATTTTTGTTGTTTCTAACCAACGGTCCATTAACTGGAAACCTAAATATGGTTTTTTTCTTTGTCTTTTGGCTAATTCTTTCAAAAAAAAAAGAAGCAATAGTTTGAAATATGAAATCGAATTAAGAGAATGGTCATCATTTTGGATATTCTAATGAGTTTGTGCGTTGATCTCTCTATAAATTTTAAAACGATATGTAAACTATTCAACCCGAACACCACTGAGTTATTGGGTCATATAGCCCAAAATAAATTTCAGGTCTTTCGGCCTTACCGTGAAGGGAATTTCCGAGAACAAAAAAACAAAAGAAAATGCGTCTGCCGGGAGTCGAACCCGGGTCTATTGCTTGGAAGGCAATTATCCTAACCGTTGGACTACAGACGCTTCTTGCTTTCATATTTAAATTTAGATTTATAAATTGAAATTTATAAATGGAAATGTCAATGTAGCACGCATATCTGTGACGTAGGACTCAGGACGTCACCGTATTGGATCCTTTTTGCGCTCGTCCGTGTTTTCGTCTTTGACTAATAAATTCCAGAGAATTTGTCTTCCGTTTTATTTCTGGAAACTTTTCATATAAAATCTCTCTAAAGCCGTCAAGAACAAAGTCGTGAACTCGAAATTTCTCATTTCTTACCATTGAAGCTTTCAATTTCTCCATTAATCTCTCACTACACGAAATCCATTCGCCCGACGATTCTAATTCACCTGTTTCTCTCAGCTTCACGCTCCATAATTCTTTTGAGAAAATTCGTGTTTCAGGTACTTTCTGTATTATTATTGTTTTTGTTCTTTGATGAAATGCGTCGTTTCTTAATAAATCTGTTGTTCTGTGATTCGGTTGATTTTGTATTAGGAAGAGGGCATATAGTTGTTGGTGCAATCAAATTCAGAGATTTTCCGGTGACTTTTTGGTGATGTGTTCAACAATCTAGCCCGTGGAAATAATTGTGTTTTGTAGGGAGATTTTAAATTATTTTTAGTCTAGAGTTGTGGATTAATGGTTGATGAGGTTAGATGTTGTTTCTTCAATGGATCTGAAGGAACTCTTGTTTCTGTGAAGATGAGATTGTTGTTGGAGATTGCTACTCATCTTATTCGTCTTCATGGGTTCGCTTGATTAGAAAACTTAAGAATTTGTTGCTTCTATTTACAAGTTTTCTAGTAACTTGTTTAAACATGGATGGAGAGGCTACTTCTTGGATTAGGAGAGTAAATTTCTCCCATACATATTGTTATCGTATGAATACACCAAGCTTAGAATCAAACACAGATAGGACTTCTGGATTGAAAAGAATGCCTATGAGTTCATCATCTGATTTGAAATCAATTGTAGGATATTCACAAGCTACGCAGCAGCAGCCGACGACGGGTTTGACTTCTGCTAGTGTTGTTGGTTCTGAGATACAGAGAAATCCTCTGACCAACAAAAAGAGGTCTGTTTCTCCGTCGCCTTATACGGCTCTTCCTCAGTCTTTTGCGGAAGCTAAGTCTGAGATTAAGAGGTTTTCTACTCCACATCCTAGAAGAATGGAACCAGAGAAGGGAATGAAGGCGAACTCGTCCCGCAAAGATTCTCCTGAGAAAAAACCAGTAATTGTAAGGCCTCTGTCACACTCGTGTCCTATTAGGGATCTTAGTACGCTGAAAATTCAAGAGAGAGCAAAGAGCAAGATAGAGAGGAGGTCTTCAAAGTCTGTTGATTATAGAGGTTCTAAAGTAAGTTGTGTGGGAGTGCTTGAAGAATACCTCATTGATGCGTCTAAGGTGTCTTATGGGGATTGCTTTGCGCATGGGATATATAGCCAGCTTTACCATGGAAAATACGAAGGCAAAGATGTTGCTCTGAAGGTTGTCACAGCGCCTGATGATAGCGACGACAGATTCTTGGGAGCTCGTTTAGAAAAACAGTTTACCATGGAAGCCACTCTTTTATCTCGACTAAGCCATCCAAATGTCCTCAAGGTGATTTATATTTACGCTAAATTATCTTGGTTAGATTGTATTGTATAGATGCTGCCTTTGGTGTACTTAGTTTTCATTGTTGGAAACCGAAAAACACATCTTCCAACTCTTGTTGAAATTATGACTATGGGTTGTTTGCCTTGTCTTCTCTGATTAATGATTTCCTGAAACAGTTTGTGGGAGTGACAACTGGAAACTGTATCATCACGGAGTATGTACCTCGAGGGTCTTTAAGATCATATCTGCGCAAGCTTGAGCAGAAATCCCTACCTTTGCAACAGCTAATCGAGTTTGGTCTGGATATCGCGAGAGGAATGGAATATATTCACTCAAGAGAGATAGTCCATCGGGATCTTAAACCAGAGAACGTGTTGATCGACAAAGACTTTCACTTGAAGATTGCTGACTTTGGCATAGCGTGCGAGGAGGAGTACTGTGATGTTTTGGGGGATAACACAGGAACTTATAGGTGGATGGCACCTGAAGTAATAAGGCGGATACCACATGGACGGAAGTGCGATGCTTATAGTTTTGGACTTATTTTGTGGGAAATGGTAGCTGGAGCACTTCCATATGAGGGGATGACTCCTGTCCAAGCTGCTTTCGCAGTCATGCACAAGGTAAATTATTCTACATCTCCTGCTTATTTCATGATTGTGATTGTGCATAGATTGACGCCAAGCTTATACGAAGTATGCCTATTTTAGGATTTGATTATAAGACAGATGAAAATCTGATGACTGAGTTAGAGCATTATTGTTCAGTTGTTTAAAACCATTATTAAAACCTTTTGGAATTTTTTTGTTTGATATTGGCCAGAACATTAGGCCGGCTATACCGATGGATTGTCCAGAGGCCATGAAAGAGCTGATTGAGCTGTGTTGGTCGTTGCAAACCGACAAGAGACCAGAATTCTGGCAGATTGTCAAAGTGTTGGAACAGTTCAAGAAGTCTCTGAAAACCGAAGGTGAACTCATTCTTACGCCGAGCCAGATCTGTCCGGAACTAAAGAAAGGTCATAAATACTGGATTCATAAACTCGGGTCAATCCATCACCACGGCAGCAGCAGCAGCCTTAACACCTTAGGCTCAACCTTGCCTAAGCCTAAATTCGCTTGAGACACTGACTCTCATTTTGTAAATAGATAAAGAAGAGTCAGTGGTTATCTTTTTGTTATATAATCAACTGTCTTCGTTTGCTTTGATTTATTGAGCTCTCTCCATTAAAGAGAGCTCTTCTTTTGTTTGGCTTGGTTTTTGTGAAAGTCATCTCTTTGTTTACTTTCGTTTTGTTTTATGGATCATCACTTTTATTTGGTGAAAACTAATTTATCTAATCAATTTCTCTTTTGTTTTGGATAAACATAAAAAAAGATTGTAAGATTGATAGAGAGATAAGCCTAAAGATTAAGCAAAGAGATATTACAACCATGCCCAGAAACTGTTCGACGAAATTAACTAAAACACATTCTTAGAAGACGAAGCTAGAAGATGATTCTCAAACTCAAACACCAGTAGATCCAAAACCTCCTTCACCACGAACAGTAGAATCCAAATCTTCAACCTCCATAACTTGAGGAGTCACAATCTTCTCAACAATCAATTGAGCAATTCGATCTCCCAATTTGACATCGAAATCAACATCAGAATGATTAAACAAAATCACACCAACAGGTCCTCTGTAATCAGCATCAATCACACCAGCTCCAACATCGATCGAATGTTTCCAAGCCAAACCAGATCTCGGCGCGATTCTCGCGTAAGTTCCTTCGGGAACAGCGATACTTAGATCCGTTGGGATAAGAGCTTTACCTCTCGCCGGAACTTTCGAATCAACCGCACTTGAGAGATCGTAGCCTGCGGAGAGAGACGAACCTCTTGTAGGTATAACAGCTTTCTCGGAGAGTTTCTTCACTTTGAAGAAAGGTGATAATGATTCGCCATGGATTCCGTTTCGATCGAGCTTTTGGAGTTTTGGTGATGGTTCGTTGATGCTCGGACTGTTGTTGTTGTTCATCGTCTCGACGCAGGCCATTGTAGGAAATGAAAGAGGAATTGTCGATAATCGCCGCCGCGAGTTTAGTGAGTTGCAGATAAACCCTAATTTCAATTGTGGTCGACTTGGTGTTGAGATCAAGAGGCTTCGTAGTTCCGCCATTAATGTAGACATTTTCTTAGTGAGTGAGTGGCGCCAAAATTTCCCTCCATCCCTTAAAACGCGCAAAATTCTAACAATTTCAATGGGCTGATTTTGATCGGCCCATTAGCCCAATTGGTAATATTCATTTTCATATTTTTCCCAATTCATCGTCAGTTACTCAGTTACCAGAAGAAATTGGGATCCTAAATTGAAATTAGGGTTTATATGAATTTATGATTCTTCCTCTTAAACCCTAATTGTTTTCTCGGTTTCGTTCCTCATGTTTTCTCTGATACACTATGGAAGAAGGTCCGTGGAATTGCAGAAATGGCGTAATTTGGGAGCTTCAGTGAGTATTGTGCAAAAGTCATTTGCTTTTACCAACTCATTCTCCTCTGCAATAGCTGGAGATGTGAGTCCACAGGGAAGTAGTTTCACTGTCTCGTATCTCGTTGAGTCTTTAGGTTTAACTACAACAGTTGCAGAATCAATCTCAAAGAAAGTCAGCTTCGAAGACAAGGTAAATGCGGATTCAGTTCTGAAGCTTCTTAGAAGTAATGGGTTTAAAGATTCTCAGATCTCCGAGATTGTCAGGAATTATCCACAATTGCTTGTAACAGATGCTGAGACATCTCTTCGTCCAAAGCTCCAGATTTTGCAGTCTAGAGGAGCTTCAAGCACTGAGCTGACAGAGATTGTTTCGAAAGTTCCGAAAATCTTGGGGAAGAGAGGGAAAAAATCTATTAGCTTATACTATGATTTCGTCAAAGAAATTATGAACGATGGTAAGAGTTTTAAGTATGAAAAGTTATGTCATTCTTGGCCAGAGGGTAAGGCGAGGAACAAAATCCGAAATGTATTGGTTTTGAGAGAATTGGGAGTGCCTCAGAAGTTGTTACTTCCATTACTCATCTCTTATTCTCAACCTGTTTTTGGTAAAGAGAAATTCGAAGAAACCCTCAAGAAAGTTGTTGATATAGGTTTTGATCCGACCAAGCGAAGCTTTGTGGAAGCTATGCGCGTAATCTACGAAACGAGCGATAAAACGATAGAAGAAAAAATAAATGTCTATAAAGGGTTAGGCTTTAGTGAAGTGGAGATATGGGCAAATTTCAAGAAGTGGCCTTTCTTTCTGAGATTCTCGGGGAATAAGATAACTCGGATGTTTGAAACACTGAAAAAGTGTGGTCTGGTGGAAGAAGAGGTCCTTTGGGTGTTGAAGAGGCGTCCACAATGCATACGAGCTTCAGAGCAGAAGATATTGGAATGTATTGAAACGTTTCTAGGCTTAGGTTTCAGTAGAGATGAGTTCAAGATGATGGTGAAGCGATATCCTCAGTGCCTTGGACATTCTGCAGAGACGATGAAGAAGAAGTTTGAGTTTTTGGTGAAGAAGATGAAATGGCCACTAGAGGATGTGGTTTTGGTCCCTGCGGTTCTTGGATACAGCCTGGAGAAGAGGACTGTTCCAAGGTGTAACGTAATCAAAGCTCTCATGTCGAAAGGATTGATCGGAAGTGAAAACCCTCCGATTGCATCTGTTTTGGTGTGTACTGATAAGGAGTTCTTGATCAGGTACGTGATGAAGCACGACAAGCTAGTGCCTAAATTGATGGCTATCTTCACCAGAGATCGTGTTTCATAGTTTCCAATTTATCTGCGAATGTCTGAAACCCATTTTTGTAATATCAGTTCGACTTGGATCCGATCGGGTTATTAATATGCAATCAGATTAGAGAAAATGAGTTTCTGTAGACTGTAGCTATCTAAGAAAATGCAATAGTCGTAACAAAAATGTTTATCGAAAAATCACTACTACTGTATATACCATTTGTGATTTGTGTTAAGAAACTGCATTTCAGACTTCATGTCAGACAGCAATCAACATTTTTGTTAAAGCTATAAAAAAGAACGATGCGATGATACATACACCTACGCCATAGTCGCAAAAATTATTTCATGGGCTTTAACCAATTCATTGTATCGATCGGCCCATTAGCTCAACTGACGTTATGGGGCCCAATCCGTGTTAACTGGAATTATTAACCAGTGGACGTTTAATGAATCTCCAGTTCTTCCTCATAAACCCTAATTTTCATCTTTCGATTTTGGGTTTTTGAATTTGGACCCTAACTCGATCTATGAGTTTGTCGAATCGCTTCAACAATTTGGCATTTGCAGAAATTACGTTCTCATGTATCTTCTTTCTCTGATACTCAATGGAAGAAGGTCACTGGACTCGCAGAAATGGCGTAATTTAAGAGTTTCAGTGAGCATTGTGCAAAATGCATTTGCTTTCACCAAATCGTTCTCCTCTGCAACTGTTGCAGACGTGAGCCCTCAAGGCAATAATACTTTTACTGTGTCTTATCTGGTTGAATCATTGGGTTTAACTACAAGACTCGCGGAATCAATCTCAAGAAAAGTCTCATTCGAGGACAAGGTAAATGTGGATTCAGTTCTGAAGCTTTTGAGAAGTAATGGGTTCAAAGATTCTCAGATCTCCAAGATTGTTAGGAGTTATCCGCAATTGCTTGTAACAGATGCTGAGACATCTCTTCGTCCAAAGCTTCAGATTTTGAAATCTAGAGGAGCTTCTAGCTCTGAGCTTGTAGAGATTGTTTCAGAAGTTCCGAAAATCTTGGGGAAGAGAGGTGAAAAGTCTATTAGCTTATACTATGATGTTGTCAAAGACATTATGAACAATGGTAAGAGTTTTAAGTATGAAAAGTTATGTCATTCTTGGCCTGAGGGTAAGAAAGGTAACAAGATCCGAAATATATCGGCTTTGAGAGAATTGGGAGTTCCTCAGACACGGTTGTTCCGATTGCTCATATCTAATGGCCAATCTGTTTGTGGAAAAGAGAAGTTTGAAGAAACCCTCAAGAAAGTTGTTGATATGGGTTTTGATCCGACCAAGCCAAACTTTGTGGAAGCTCTGCACGTAGTCTACGGAATGAGCGATAAAACGATAGAAGAAAAAGTAAATGTCTATAAAAGGTTAGGCTTTAGTGAAGGCGATATACGGGCAATTTTCAAGAAGTGGCCTTTCTGTCTCAAGTTCTCGGAGAAGAAGATAATTCAGATGTTTGAAACCCTGAAGAAGTGTGGTCTAGTGGAGGAAGAGGTCATTTCAGTGTTGAAACTGTGTCCACAATGTATACGAGCTTCAGAGCAGACGATATTGGACTCTTTTGAAACGTTCATAGGCTTAGGATTCAGCAGGGATGAGTTGAAGATGATGGTAAAGCGACATCCTCAGTGCACTAGTTCATATTCTGCAGAGATGATGAAGAAGAAGTTGGAGTTTTTGGTGAATAAGATGAATTGGCCACTAGAGGTTTTTGTTATGACCCCTTCGGTTCTTGGATACAGCCTGGAGAAGAGGATTGTGCCAAGGTGTAATGTAATCAAAGCTCTCATATCGAAAGGATTGATCGGAAGTGAAAACCCTCCAATTTCATCTGTTTTGGTGTGTAGTGATCAGAAGTTCTTGAACAGGTACGTGATGCAGCACGACAAGCTAGTGCCTAAGTTGATGGCTATCTTCACCAAAGATCGTGTTTCATAGTGAATCTTTTAACGCGTGAAATGAAGGTGGAGGAAGAGGAGTTTCTATTTACTAGTGTCTGTTAATGTCTGAACTGAAATCCATTTCTGTAACTTCACTTCGATTTGTGTCCGACCGGTTTTTAATCCGATTTGGGAAATGTTCTTTTGTACCATACTAAGAATGCAATAGTCGTAACAAAAAGCTTGAAAGAAAGATTTAACTAACTATATCTTCAGGTTAAGTGAGAAGCGTCTCTGGTCAAATCTTACACTCCGGTCACATACAGACTAGCCGCAAAGACGATGTCACGTTTTATAGCATTTGAAGCCAAATCCATTTTCTTGTGCAACGCCGAGTTCCCCATAATGGCGGCTGCGTTCTTGAACTCACGGCACGTCTCGTCCAATCTCACAATGGTCCGAACTATCAGACCTTCTGGGACATCCGTCAGTTCACATATCTCTGCAAATGGAGTCCCCTGCAAAAATCAAGTATATATGATCAAAAAGATGTGTGAATCACACAATGTAGAAGAACTAACTCTCTAGTTGCAAACCTTTGCCCACTCATAGACGACTTCGATCAGACCAAATTTGAGATTCTCCTGGGCATATTCTTCAGGGTCTATTTGTAAGTTGTACTGAGCTTGAAGCTCACCAAGTCTGATTGCTGTATCATAGAGTCTATGCAAAAGAGGATCAATGATTGATCAGCTCAACTACTGTTAGCAATTATGAGAAGGGATAGAGTTTGATTGTAACAAACCTTTGTTTAGCCTTAGCCAGCTTAGGAGTAAGTGAAGGCGCTGAAGTGTTCTTCTGTTGGAAGACAAAGGCAGACATTATAGCCACTGCTTCTTCTGGTTCTAATTCTTCCAATTGATTCTCGAACAGACACACTGTGCAAATCAATTCTTCCCCAGAATTCATCTCGCAAGCGACACGGCCTTTGATTTGGACGACGAGGTCATCATCTATACACCCAATTTTCTTCAGAACATCGATCTGCAAGAAGAGATTAGAGCTCTACATGTTACTCTGAACTATCATGCATAAGAGTAAACAAAGATGCATGTAGAATTTCTCATTTGAACGTACCCGGCCCTGAAATGCAGGCATTTGTAATAGGGCTTCATCGGACATTTGAAATTCAAGATCTTTGAGATCCTTCTTATGCTTCTTAATCTCCCTAGCTAACTTCATGTGCTCTTCCAATTTGACACAACCGTGGCACTTATTCATGGACATCTTTTGCACTAGGTTGGTCCATTTATAGTACGTCTCCACAAGCTCAGCATCTTTCAGCTTCAAATCTGAAATGAAATAAAATCATGAAATGAATTTGAGAGGGAAACGAATTTTCAGCCGGAAAAAAAAAACTGATACAGTGCTGGAATTTAGTTTAAGAACCTTTAATTGGGTCTAAAGCAGGAGGATACTTGTTTCCGTCTGATTTCAGATCCAAAAGCTGTTGAACCGTCTGAGAAAAAGCTGCCTTGTTTGCATCCTCGAGTAGACGCACCTGGTCAATCGTTATCTTGCTAGCGCATATGCACAAGAATTCTTTGTTATCAAACCCTTTAACCTCGTAACCTACACCAGCAGCGGTTCCATGGTACGGGAGCTCTATCTTGATCACAGCAGGACCTTTACGAGTGCTTGCCTTGGAATAATATTCGTCTTCAAAACCACGCTTTGATTTGGGAGCAATATAAAAACCTTGAGAGGGCTCTGAACTTTTCTTGCCAATGCTGACCATAGTTTGCTCTGGTGATGGTATTTCAGATTTTATCACCAAGACAATATATTGTCTGTTAGTGTTGGAAGGCCCCTTCAGAACGACTCCGAGTAAATTATCTAGGCCCTGTGAAATTACACAAATGAGCAACCGATTAATGAACTAGAGAAAAGACAGTGGCTGTGTCTCACCGTTCCAGATTTCATGACCACTACTCTTCCTTGTACAAGCAATTGCTGTGTATGAGGAGACTGCATGACTGCTTCTGACATTTTGTTGTTATATTCGTTTGCTTCCATATACATCTCATAATAATCTTCAATTGCCGGTTCACCTTTAATACATCTGAATGCACAAAGCAATACGTTAAATTCCATAATCATCTGGAGAAGTTGAATACAGAGGTAATGCAAACAAGACGATAGAGTAAATGGGTTCTTTACAAATCTAGAGAGACTACAAAAAGCTATGTTATGTCGAAAAGATGTGCGATCCATTGAGTATCAGATGTTTAGTAGTTTTGCAGTCTTTCAAGCAACTGTGAGATAAGGGTTTGGCCTTACTCAATGGTTTTGGTAGGTAGAGAACGTTTTAGCATGAGAAGCTGTTGTTTCTCCGGCAGTTTCTTCTGGGCATGGAATTCAGCGAAACTTCTTTTCAGCATGTCCTCCACCTAACAATACCAACCATTTAAAAACTGGGGAGTCAGAAAAAGCCCAGAGAAAGGCTTGGTAGCAAACACATGCACTGCCAAGGGCAATGGGTTGAAAAACCATGGGAACTGCAAGCATGCAACTATTTGATCGAAAATCAAAGGTCCAGACATTGAGATACCTTCAATTCTTCAACACGTAAAAGATGGAGGATCATTATGTAGGTTAGTCGGAACTGAGATTCTAGTCTTGTTGCGCTTCCAACAATTATACGCCTCAGATCACTCTCATCTGGAACTTCATCACGACACATGACAACAACTGTGCCAGTTTTGTCAAGTCCTCTTCTGCCAGCCCGCCCTGCCATTTGAGTGTACTCTCCAGGAAGCAATTGTCTAAATTCCTTGCCATCAAACTTTCTCAAAGCATCAAAAACGACCTGTAGCGAATATCGTGGAAAAGTAAGTTATAGTTAAACTTCGTAGAGGAAACGTGAATAATATGCTTATCATTCCTAAACACTGGCGACTCTCAAGAACTCTGCATTGACATCTCATTTTTTCCCCCTACACAATCAACACATGATATGACAAGATACCTTGTGTATAGATTAACCCACTGAACATTTTAACACTGGATTGACATCAGTAACAAAATAAAAAAAAAGCCTCACCGTTCTGGCCGGAGCATTGACCCCCATGGCAAATGTCTCTGTTGAAAATAGCACCTGCAGAAAGATTATAAACAATAGATTACCTGAAGCGATTCGTAAGACAACGAAAACGTGGTAATGAGATGTCCATAAGGCAGTAACCAGAAGCATAAAAAATTATTAACTCCAGCATTGTATTAATGGTGTAGACTTAAATAATATAGAGTCCCTAAATTTTCAAGCCTACCTTGATAACACCACGGCAAAAAAGCATTTCAACTACTTCCTTCACAATTGGAAGTAGCCCAGCATGATGAACACCAATTCCTCTATGAAGTAAGCTTTGGACTTTGAGGACCTTCAAAATATGTCCCGCCATAGTACATGAGAAAGAAATCCAGGGACCTCTTTAAATTTAAAATGTGATAAGACAGGAAATTCTTAAGATAGCAAACCTGAGGTAAATTCCGATCAGACCCTTTCAATCTCGAAAAAGCTTTATCACAAAAGACGCGGATTTCACTTTTCTCAGAACTATTGGTGAGGTCAGTCCCAGTCAAAGCGTCGGCACACCTATCACAATAATTCTTCGAGAAACAGAAGACAACCACCTAATGGGAAACGAAAAACTTAAAGGTTAGACATAAAGACCAGAATAGAATACACATAAGATTGAATAAAAACCTCATGACCATAGTGGGAAACAAAAGTGACATCTAACATACAGGCAATAGGGACTTTTTTGAGAGTTTGTTGATAAGCATCAACCAATTTGAAGCTGCTGATCGTCTAAATGACCCATTGTTCTGGCTGTTACCACTATAAGAGGATTTTCCCAAATCTTTTACACTTGAGTGTTTATTCTGCTTGCCACGAGAATGGGCTTCATGTTTCTGAGATTTGTTCCCATCTTGATGAGCTGAAGATCCTGTGTGCTGTTTAGGAGCAACACTAACTGCATTTGAATTCTTCTTCTTCTGTGAATCTTTAGCATCCTTTATCCCTTTAGGAATAAAAACTTCATTCTCACAAACTTTGTAGAGTTCTCCAGAATAAAATAGGCAGTGCTCTAGGGGAACTGGTCTTTTTGTCGTGCTGATAACAAAACCCATAAAATCATGAAATTAATAACTTCAATATCAATCACTGAATTAAATTCACAATCATTTCACCATGGTACATTAAATCTCACCCAGTAACACGTATCTCTTTTTGTTTTGTTCGGCCAATCCAATCAGCAAATTCAAATGTGTTCGGCACCTACAAGAAAACAAAATTTAGTTATACATGTTATAAGTTAAGAGGCACATGGAAAAAACACAGAATGGAGAATAATGACTGAACCATGAAGCCATATATATCTCCATAAAAGTAGAAACTGAATAGTTAGTTTATTAGGAACGTGACCAACAAAGAAACAAAGCAAAAAAAAGCAAATTCACCAATTCCTTTCAAACTCATCTTGTGAGAAAAAACATAAGCATAGATTGGTGCATGGCAAACACAATAACACTTCGAACGAACTAATAATTTCTAAACGCACGCACATAACAGCGTTAAGAAGTACCGTTGCAGAAAGGAGGACAAAGTTTATATGCCTTGGCAACATAATGATAACTTCTTCCCAAACAACCCCTCTCTCTACATCATTGACATAGTGAACTTCGTCAAATATAACCTGCCAATCATAAGAACGGCAACAACGAAACATGATTAAAGCTTCAGACAGAACTACAAACGCTGCTTAGAAATGGAGCAACATGAGCACAATATCGAACTCAGAAGAAAGTAAAACATCAGATAGCTCTTTTACCCATTCTATATCACGTATGATATCAGCACCACGATAAAGCATTGACCTTAATATTTCGGTAGTCATGATCAAACAAGATGCCTCTGGCCTTATGCTAACATCACCTGTGAGAAGTCCTACATCAAACTTCCCACAAAAGTCTCTGTATTTTTGGTTGCTGATGGTTTTAATTGGAGCAGTATAAACAGCTCGTGTACAATGCTGAACAGAGGGATGGAACAAATTGATCAGCCAACAGAACAACAAATCTAATAATACGAATGCAATCGATGTTCCCAGAATTCTCTACCTTGGTGGCCAAAGCAAATGCATATTCTGCAACAACTGTCTTCCCCGCTGATGTATGGGCTGCTACAAAAACGGACTCACCCTTTTCTAAACAGCAGATGGCCTGTAGGCATAAGACACTGTGTTATTAACTGAATATTCACATACAAAAGACAACCAACCACGTTCCTCGAACGTCTGCAATCTAAACAAGTCAAGGGAATACCTCCTTCTGAAAGTTGTCCAATTCGAAAGGGAATTCCATCGCCATGTCAGGAACAAGCTCATAAAACCGGTCTGCAATGTCTTGGCTATCTCCTTTAGTGGCCCATCCCTAAAAGAAGAACACCACAAATCATGTTTATAGGAGGGAAAACGAATTCAAGATGCAGAATTCACTTTCTTACTTCTTTCCGTAGTTGTTTATCACTGTTCCCAGTAATTGCCTCTTCCGTCAATATTGCTGTTTTTGCCGATGACAAAATCTCATCAAGCACAGTGACTTCAGTCTCTAGTTCCGTGCTGGCTTCATCGCTTTTACTTGCTTTAGCTTCAGATTCAGCTTCTTCCTCTGGAGACTCAGATCCAGCTGGGTGATCTCCATGACAGTTTTGGTTAGCAAAAAAATATTAAATGTAAAAACGATTATAAAAAGTTGAACATGACTGATTAAACACACCATCAATCTCAAGTTCGGAGAAAGCATCTTCTTCCCATGCCTTCTTGATCAGATCATCAAACTGAATAGACAACTTGCTCTGGAGGTATCACCAATGCAAGGACAGTAAAAAAAAAGTTTATTCCCACAGCCAGATGTAAAATAATTTCATATACACCAACGACATTGATCTACAGACCGACTTTTCATCTGAAGCGTTGCCATGTGAACTTTGATCTTCATAAACGTTCCATGTTTGGGGATATGGCTTTCAAAAGGAAAACAGGGCGAATCAATCAACACTGAATCATACACGAAATGATTAAAAAAAAAAAGGTAGATGGTGTATCGTAGGATACGATACCTTCAGATCTCCAAGGTCTAAACTCTGCTTAAAACTAGGAGGAACGGTCTGAGCAGGACCCCCATTGAGCAATTCCTGTACCCATTGTCCACTACAAACACCATCTGGAAGGACTCTCTCTGAAGACTGTGCATCCTCCAAGCCACCAGGACGGAAAGGGCGATTGTTGACACTTCCTCTCAGAAAATCCTTTGGAGGTCCCACCATTCGCGGAAAAAATCCAGAATCTTGATCTCCGTACATTTGTTCTGATAAATCCACCTAAGATAATATGACAATCCATTTCTCCAACTAGAGTCAGAAACAGAAAGCTAATAACAGGCCAATCTTATACCTAACATTCCCAACTCTCTGACAATCTCACTGTCTAAACTAGTTTATTTAAGACAATTCACGATTTTAAATGAGTTACCTCTACTGATTTCGGCTCCCATGCTCTGTTCTCAGTGTCCACTTTTTGACGCCTGAATGGCAACTCCCAAGTCGGAACCACAACAGACCTGGGCAATGAGGGTTGAAGAGGTACCTTCACCCTGGAAAACCAATCAAAATCCCACTGATTCTCAGCTTTTTCAGCAGAAAATTGATCTGGTTCCAGTCTCGGGAGGAGATATTTCTCCTCAATATGTTTCTTTATTGATTCTTTTGTTTCCTTGGCAAATGCAGGAGGCTGAGAAACACGCATACATGCAAACATAAATGAGCATTTTCAAATTCATATCAAAGTTACAAATAACCAAAGGCTTCGACTCTTAAAAACTTCAAACACACATTGAAGTGCACATCTGAAAAACCGAACTAAGTGAAGCATATCAAACGCAAAAAATTGCATCGTAGTACAGTGCCTAAGCCAACCCAATTTTGAAGACATGATCAAATTCTTGCCGCTAAATTCCGAAATTGGGGGACTCGAGAAGTTTCAAAATCATAGAGATCAGAAGAAAACTCACGGATACGAAATCTGGAAGTGAATTCACGGCGTCGTCGCTCTCCACAGTGTATAGAGGCTCGACGCGGAGATGACCACCATGACCGGAGAACCCAACCCGGAAGGCAAGCTCGTTGCCTGCTTGGACTCTGTTCATTACGCTTCCTCTGTATCGTTATCTTCTTCGCATTCCCTTTTCTCGATGTCTCTCGTTCCGAAGTATCTTCACTTTCTTAGCGATCGGTGTGTGAGGAGGGTCCGGTGAAAGGAATAACAATTAGATTTCTCTCTCCGGTTGAGTTCTGCCACTCCACAACGCCGCGCCGTTTCATAGGTACAAATCAGGAATGTTCGCCGTCTTTATATCTTATGGGCTTCTGATCTAGGCCCATTTGCTAACAAATAGTTATTTTAAATTTTAATCAAATGTTTTTTGGACATCACTTTTTCAAAAAGATATTGTTTCCAACAATTAATATGAACCTATTTGTCGAATATAAATTGTTAATGACTTAATTCTCAAAATTTTGTTTCTGTTTAATTCGGTTCAGTAGGCTTTATATAAAAGTTTAAAATGAGCTGAATGAACTAATTGGAGAAAAAGTCGTTATAACAAAGTCGTTTATATTTAGAACCACGTTCTCCTTAAACAAAATCAAAACATTGGCACATTGCAAACATCATGAACATCATACAGAAGAGTTTTATCATTTATTTCATTTTAGTTATATTCTTATGAGATCTATATATATCGACTTTGGAGCTGTGTGATGTGGAAATGCCTTGGTAAGGAAGGTAGCTGTCGGTGTGAACAATGTAAGGACTTAGGGAACAGGACAAGCCCCAATGTTCCAAATCTCTTTCGCATACTGAGCTATCGTACGGTCACTGCTGAACTTTCCCGACCCGGCTGTGCTCAATATCGACATCTTCAGCCACCTCTTTCGGTCCCTATCACAACACATTATGACAGCATTTTTAAGTTGACGAACTTGAGTATGAATGGTTAAGTTGGTATATTATGACAACATTTTTCAGATTGAAGACCTTGAGTATGAATGGTTAAGTTGGGGTTTAAAGAGATGGACTTACTTGTAAGCTTCATCAACTTTGGCCTGAGCATCCATGTAGCTGGGGAAGTCATACCCAACCAGGAAGTAGTCACCACGCCCAAAACCTGTGTTACCCTCGAGAGAATCAAGAAGCGGACCATAATCGTAGCTCCCAAACACTCCGCTTTTGGCAAACTGCTTCGCCTCATCGAACCGAGGATCAGGTTTGAACTGTTGAGTTTTAACAGGCACAAAAACATGTCAGAGAAAGTACAGAAGCATATAGGTGATTTCATTATAAGGCTCTTCATGGAATGGTGACTCGCATTTGGTCCACAGAGACAAAAAATCGTATGGGAGGGAGCGAGTGACATACCAGTCCGTCTTCTCTTTCTTTACGCAAACGAGGGACCTGATCGGCTGTTGCTCCAAAAAGAAAGAAATTTTCTTCGCCAACCTCCTCTCTTATCTCAACATTAGCCCCATCAAGGGTTCCTATGATAAGACAACCGTTGAGAGCGAATTTCATATTGCTGGTACCACTTGCCTCCATGCCTGCTGTGCTGATGTGTTGAGATAGCTCACTTCCGGGTATAAGCATTTCCGCTACAGTGACGTTGTAGTTTGGAACAAATACCACCTAGGGAGGAAAATTCGTGAAACCAATTAAAACTTCTTCATGCCATGTTCAGGAAAATAAAAGGAGAGAAAGTGATTCATTGCATTTGCATCTGTGTGGCTACAATAAGAAACGGAAAGGAGGCTTGAGTAGCATTAGACTTAACCAAAAGAAACCAAGTTCATCTTGAGAGATACAAACATGTGTAATTTTGACATTGACAGATCAATAACAATCTCAGGCAAGCAATCACTATCAAGCAAGCAAGCAACTATTGTGCTTAGCCACCTCTAAGTTGCATGTATTTCTAAGAAAACTCAAGCAATTTACCTTTAGGTATTCGTTGACCTCTGGATCGCTGTTGACAACGTCGCCCACATCATTCACCAGTTTCACTATCCGTTTTGCATTTGTATAGGTTGCAAATGCCTTACCCCCAATCATGACAGTACGAGGAACTGTTTTCTTCCTTTCCTCAGGCTTCATTTCCTGTAACATTCAGTTGCAGAAGAGAATGTTACACAAGAATACATGCATTGCTTCCTAATATTAGGTTTGTGGTGGTTTATGAGCATTTGACTTTGGTTAAGGCATAAAATTGCCAATTTTTTATGAGCTCTTGCTAGAACCGAAGTGTAGAAAACTGAAGATCTGTTTCGGAAAATTTTGCCAAAGGAAAGGGAATACCCTTAAGTTTCTAAACTTTTTTGACTTTTAAATAACATTAGGTCTACCATAACTTTTGACGCAAGGGTAAGAACATAAAAAACTATTTGGAATCATAAGGTCACAACTAGAACAAAATCCTGATAGAAGGGTTAGGCAACTATACCTTTAGTTTCTTGAATCTGTATATTACTCCAAGAATGTTCATCAGCTGCCTCTTGTATTCGTGGATACGCTTAACTTGTATGTCAAATAAGCTTGACGGATCAATACTCACACCGGTCACACGCTCTATATACTGAGCCAAACGTTTCTTATTGGCTGCCTTTGCAGAAGCCCATTCAGATTGGAGTTCTTCATTGTCCGCATACTAGCAGAAGAAAAGAATACATCAGAATGACAAGATAAAACCCTAGTGCAGATCTGGTTCTTAGATAAATAAAAATTAGACCTGCCGAAGACCAGTAAGAAGGTCAAGATCGGTGATCCATTTGTCAGTCTTCAACCACTTTGTGATTATATCACTCAGCTCAGGACTGCAGAAACGTAGCCACCTTCGAGGTGTGATGCCATTCGTCTTGTTTTGAAACTTGTTTGGCCAGATAGAGACATAGTCTGCGAATAATTCAGCCTTTAAAATGTCACTGTGTAACTGAGCAACGCCATTCACCTGCAAAAGGGCCCTCATTATGAGCACTGGAAACCCAAAAGCCTAAATGGGATTTAGAAACAGTATAATTTTGACAGTGGGGGCACTTACCGTATGCGAGGATACAACACATAAGTTAGCCATTCTCACCACAGGCTTTTGTGGATTGTTATCTAAGATACTCAAACTTGAAATCTTATCCTCGAGATCAACTCGTGTATCACGAATGGTTTTCACAAACTGCAGAATGGTAAATATTCTATTATTGCAACAGATGACAGAAACAAATCCTTAGAATGATCAGCAAAAATACCCTCTTGTCAATCTCTTCTATTATTTCCATATGACGAGGAAGAAGCTTCCACATCAAAGATTGTGACCATTTCTCCAACGCTTCAGGAAGGACAGTGTGATTGGTGTAAGCAACGGTCCTGTAAACCATATAAATAAGTCCCAACAGAAAACTGTGAAAAACTTTGTTCGGAAAATATTGAAAGGTTTCATGCATAATTTTTTACTTTGATGTCACATCCCAAGCCTCATCCCATCCAAGTCCATTGTCATCCATTAGCAATCGCATGAGCTCAGGGATTGCAAGAGTTGGGTGTGTGTCATTCATTTGAACAGCAACTTTACTTGGAAACTCTGACCATTTCCGGCTCCCTTCGGTCGTGCTCCTCTCATGAAATCTTGATATAATATCCTGCAATAGGTTTCCATATTGTGAACAGGAAATATTAAAATTATGAATCGATTGAAAGTGCTGAACTTGTAGAAGATTTTTGGAATTCTTTTTCCAATCAATGTGCCAAATTGAAATTTTTTTCCTTTTTTTTTTTCCCGCTATTAACCGCTTACAGCCCATGATGACATCCATCAGAGAGTCCTTAGTTGATCCAATACATTATGGCTTAAGAAAAATGAAGAAAATGAAAGGAACCTACAACCAAATTGACAAACCTGAAGCGAAGCACTGCAGAGAAAGAACTGCTGTTTCAACCGTAATAACTTCCCATTCTCGGTAGCATCTCCTGGATATAACACAGTGCAAATCTGCACATATTCATTGTCAGAGAGAGAAAAAAACAAAAGCCACAAAGCAAAAGAAGATGGAGCAGTAGGTAAAGATGACGTGTAATAACCTGTTGAGCTCGAGAATGTAGCTGCGCAGCCAATTCATATTCTCCTTCGTTGAACTGAAAAAGATCAAGATCCTCCGCTCTAGCTTTTGCTTCCCAGAGACGGAGACTGATCGTGTTCTTTGTGTTAAATCCCGGGATCGGCACGTCATAAGCAAGAGCTTGTACAACATCACCGCCTACCCATGTCCGTCTGCAAAATGGTCAATTGATCCATTGAAATGCTTAATAGCAAGCTCGATGAAATGTCAGAGAACACATAGCAAAACCAACTAGTGTATATATATGCACAGAAAATTCAAGTACAGACGTATGTTTAGTCATGTAAGTTCCAACATTAATACTTACGATCCATCTGGATTTATCTGCACACTGCCGAAAAATCTGACGGGGAATACCACATCGTGCCTGACAATTTCCCACGGGCTGAACTTCTGCAAGTTCCCATTAAAAGAGGATGAGTTACAGTCTCAGAAAACCATCTATAAAAATCACAACACTGAAAATCATCACCTCAAGCCAGTCCTCTGCTATCTCTTCTTGACCTTTCTTTGTTATTAGCTGCTTAAACAGCCCATGTCTGTACCTCAACCCATAACCCCAAGCAGGCAAATTTAGGGTGGCCATCGAATCCAAGAAGCAGGAGGCAAGTCTCCCCAAACCACCATTTCCCAGAGCTGCATCTTTCTCCTACAAATTCATGAAATTAAAGCTCAAACATCTCCAATGGACAGATCAAAAATAACTTATCAATGTCTCAAATTCTTTGAAGAGGAAAATGGTAGCTCAAAGGTACCTGCTCAGCTATCTCCTCGAGCTCATAACCCAGCTTACGCAGTGCATCAGCATATGGACCTTGAAGGTTCAAATTTCCAATCGCATTTGTCAAAGCACGACCTTGGAGATACTCCATTGACAAGTAGTACGTTTGTTTTGGGTCAACTTTGTTAAAATGAAAATAAGTCTCATTCCACAGCTGCAACAAACAATACACACAACCCCAAGTTTATATCACTCTCACATAAACACAAATAACACATTCATACACACATATTTATTTTAGATCAACTCCCACAATTGCAAAATCAATTGAATCTAACAATGAGAAACCATAAATTCAAACACTCATATCGACTTCACGAGCATATCTTCATCAAACGAAACTTACTGCAGTCACTGATTACCTGAATGAGACGATCGCGAAGACTCTCAGCCGTAGCGTAGAGAGCTTGCTCAGGCCCGAACTTCAATGGAGAGAAATGTGGACTGTACTTGGCGTGGTAGATGATATTCCCAGCGATCTCCGTAGCTTCATTGGCCTCCGGATTCGCCTTCGCCGATAGTTTCTCCGGCAAACTAGTCGCAGCTTTTCCATTCGCGTTTGCCATCACTTAACTCCCTGAAACAACGACAGTATTCAAAAGTTACTTATCACAAATAAATTCGAAAATTATAGTGAAATTCGAATACGATTTCACAAAAAATATTGCCCGAAGTAAAGAAAAAAACAAGATTATGGAGCAATTACCAAATTTCGAAACAAGAATTTGGAAAGAGATGAGCGAACACTTGAGAGGTTATGACGCAGAAGATACTATGGAGAATCAGTATATACTAAAAAAAGAGCCGTAAGATATTTCACAATGTAAATGACAGAAACGTAATTTTCATTTGTTTTTTATTTGATTCTCTGTTTTTGTTTGGGCAATTTGATTTCTTTTTTTTCTTTCCGGAAGGATTGAAAGTGTGAGGATCACAAGAAAAGAGAGAGAGTGAAGTGTGAAGTTTTTATGTGTCAGAGGAAGCTCCGAAGAACCTTTTTGTAATTTTATTGAAAATATCTAATAAGAGGCCCACATCTATTTGTTTTTTAGTTAGCAACACCCTTAATATTATTTTCGTATAAAGAACACCCTTGTATTGGGAATAGGGACCATTGCTCATTTTCTAATACTATTGAATTAGAAAGAAATATTTATAATGTGGACATTCATTTAAAGAAAATATGTGGTTTTTAAGGAATTTGATGGAACAAGGAGAGTGAAAGAAAGGAAAGAATCAAGGAAGAGGTTCTGAAAGCATTTTAGTTTCTAACAATTTGGCAAAGAAACGAATCAAAAGGAAATCAATATGAGTAAAAGCCAAACGTAGCGGCTCACTGACGTATGAAAACAGAAATGAGAGGACTAAAGTGGAAAACTATAACCAGAGCTGAGGTACACGAACACGTGTGTATGTAAAATCACGAAGTAGAGAAAGTGCGCGCACCTCAAGGTCCCAAATCACGGATCTACACCTGCAACTTCACTTTTCTCAGCTTTCTGTGCCCTTCACTTTCTTCCAGTTCAATTGTATCTTTCTTTTATCTGTTTTCTTTTAATCTAACTATGACAATATTTGATGAAAATCGTCGTGCATATACCATTCAACTGTATAACAAACAATGAAACAAATCATGCGTTTCATGACACTGAACATAGAAAACTTGGTACATTTTTCATTTATTTATCAAAGAGAGACCAAGAAGAAGGTACAGCTTTTTTCTAGACTCTATACAAGGCCGATATATCTTGTTCCTGACTTCCTGGTATTTACTTGAAGAGAAGAAGCTTGATCCTATTTAGAGTTGCAACTTCTCTACTAGCTGATGATCCATCTATTATGTCTGGACTTGTGGTCCTTCAAGCTGCTAAGAAGATTAATATTATACCATTAGAATGGTGCAATACATTGGAATTATAATCATTACAAAATGCATGAAACAGAATACGAAAAGTATACAGCATAAGTCAGACGAGACGGACCTGTTGTGTCAAAATCAACTCTTTCTCCAGTTGCATATATGTTGTAAAAGAGTGCAGAAAGGAGATATAAGATCGCCGTAAGAAGGATGAATCCTTGGAAGGAGCCCATTAGTTCTACAAAGAAACCAGTTCCAACTGTACCAACTATTGCAGCCAAAGTCCCAGCCGTAAGACACATTCCTAAAACAATAAAAGGCGAATATGCTGTCAGGAGATCTTTGCTAAGATGTTATTAGGTCACCTAAAATTTTATGATTGATTGCAAGGCCAATTCCTTCTCAGATGTTACATGTTAATAACTTTGTAATATCCCTTTAGCCATCTGTGTTCATCCGAACCAATAGGAACTCTAAAAGCCAATGTCTATTAAAAAGGAGGATTAAAAAGTTTACCATGTAGAACACCAGAATATTCTGGAGCAATTTCCTGGAACAAGAGGAAATCAAGATTAAAGAAGCTCAAGATTTGTAAATTAAAGTATGAATCACACGCTTGGCTACCTGAAGATTAATAAGAAACCCCAAGTGGCTGAATGATTTAAGACCAACGGCTAAACTAAGCCAGGCAGATGCTACTAAAGGCTGTTTTGCTGTGGTTAGACCAATGAGAGCAATCCCAGGACCAATAAAACCAATTGACTGCCAAAACAAGGAATGAAATTCCCCAGTCAGCAAAAAAAAAAGGAAAAAGAAAGCCGAATGCACCAGATTTTATTGCATCAGAGTTCAACACCATTCTGATATGTATGCAGATTTCTTCAGTTTCAGAGACCTCGTGATTGAATGCAATCTTGTGAAACAGGAATCACAAACCTGCATGATTTTTCGCGTTACGGTGATGCTTGTACCACGCCGTATCAACAAGTCTGACCAAAAACCAGCAATGTACCCTGTGAAAGCCATCATACTCCAGGGAACTGCGCTAAACCAAGCAGCTTGTTTGAGGTTCACATGATATACCTGCGACACATTATCATTTCAAATCTCTTAAGAAAACTACAAGAACAAGAATATATTTAGAATTTATTGGTGTCTAAAACTTACTGAATTGAAGTATATGGGCATCCATGAAAGGATCACAAAGAAACCCTGGTAATAAGTCACCATATCAGTTTAAATGAATTTCAACAAATAGGAAAACCAACACATTTCCTCATAGTAACAAGAATGAAAGAGCTGAATTGAGAGAAATCTCTATACATACCCAGCTATGCATGGAATTTGCAACTATAACAGCCCAAGTCGGCATCTTGGACAGTAGGAGTCTAAAAGGAGGTATTACACCTGTGGTGTTTCGTTTGTTCTCCCTTATAGATGTTTGCTGCTTTGGCTTTATATACTCAAGTTCAGACTTTGTAATCTGAGGATGTTGATCTGGTGCACTTGACGTCGCAGAGAGCCACACGAGCAGCCAGAGGAACCCCGAAAGTCCAAAAATCACAAATGGGCCATATATACCGCCTTGAGACATAAGAATAGGAGACAACATGAGTCCTACAACATTCCCAAGTTGAAACCCCGCCATTGCAATGCCAACAGCCCTAGAACGTTCTGTTGGGGGAAACCATCTACATCAAAAGTACTATCACTATGAACCCAATAAATTCCAGTAACCAATCTGACTCATTTCAAAACATGCGTGTGTCTCTATCATATACCTAGCAACCATGTTGTTCATGCAAGGAAGAGCCACTCCTTCAGCAACTCCAACCATAGCTCTTGCAGCAAGAAGAGCCCACAGAGAAGTATCAGCTGCCCAAGGGGTAAGGAAAGTTGCCAAAGACCACAAAGCCACACCCCACGCCATGACTACTTTACCACCATAACGGTCCACCAAAGTTCCACCGGCTATTGGTGAAATTAAGTATCCCCATAGAAACGATGACTACCAAAAGAAACATTCAAGAAAGCATGAGACAACCGAGAACAATGGTGAACAGTAGAACGACTTAATACTAAAATTCCCCAAACAAACTATAAAGAAAGATCAAAAATCTTGAAAGAGTTAACCTGAACGATACCGGAAAACGATTTGCTCCATCCACGAGAAAGCGAAAGAGGAACAATAGCAACTGACATCACAACACGATCCGCATTGCATAGCGCCAGAGCAAGCGCGAGCATCGCAACCACTTTTACTCTCTCCGAGGTTATAAATTCCGAAAAATCAGGCTGCGCCGTCTCTTCCGGCGTACGGCGAGCATCGCTGCAAGACACTCTTAATCGATGACGCGGAATACAACATAAATCCACGGAAGTGTTTCCGTCGAATCTCAAAGAGCCTACGCCTACGCCTCTCCCGGAACAGAGTAACAACTTTCTCCGGCGATCTCGCTCCGGCAACGACGGAATCTTCAGTGTATGTAAGTTTGAAGTCAAGATTGCTCGATCTCCATGGATTTTTAGGGAGGTGCGATTACGGAAGTCTATTGAAGCTTGTAAAGAGAGAGAGTAACACATTTTCACCTATCGGAGCTGCTAGTGGTTAGTCCGGTAAGTGAAGAAGACGAAGAAGACGAAGAAGAAGATGCTCGCGTGTCTACGGATTGCAACAGCCAAATCGCGTGATGCGGAAGTGACACATCCGTATCGCCTTGGGCCCACTAATATTTTAACAAGCCCATATGTTTTGGGCTTCATAATTACCACGATTAAAAGTGTATAATGCAATTTAGGGTATTCAGTTCAGATCTTGAGATTCTTCCAACTTTAGCTAAAGAAACCAACTAAAAATTTAAGACCTCAAGCCAAAAAAATTATGTCAACTTTTCCAACTTTTTTTTCAATTTGATTAAGATATGTCATAAATAAAAAATATTTTAGACTTAATACTGTATTGTTGTAAACTATACAAATATTAGTGCATATTTATCTATCTAAAAATAGCAAACAAAAATTCTTAGGAGTATTAGTTATTTTTTACTTTATGCCTTGGAGAGAATAAAAAAAAATTGTCAGTCAGAGTATCTGGAGTGAACACGTTGAAGATTCCAATCTTTATCAGAAAATGAGAACAATTCGAGTAAATCTGTATATGTCGACAAAAAGGAAAAGGTGTAAATAGTAATATCATAAACAAACACTGTTTGGCTTCGGGACTTACTAATGTTTTTTTGAAGAACACACACAGTCTCTTCTCTTGGGAACTAGTCGTTGATCCGAATCTCTATGTTACTCGTGTTGTCCACTTTAATTGTAGTCGTATTCTCGATAGATTCCTTCAAAATTCGTAATTAATTCAAATTATACCATCTACCTATTGCTTAAAACAAAGATTTCATTGAAGATAAACATATTTAATCAATGAAATAGAAAAAGTTGACTTTGACCTATTGATTTGGAAGAGAATCCAAAGAGTTGACACTTAGAGAAACGGCCAAATATCGATGATCGGTAATGTAACTTTCTGTTTATTTGGTATAGAATATGCATAAACCCACAATGCATGATTAAAACTTGTATAAATTTTATGTTAATATTGTTGTTTTTTCTATCTAAATCTAAATCCTTATGACGTTGACAAAAAAAAAAATCTAAATCCTTATGACGCAATATATCAGATGTATGTGATATAGAAGAAAAAAAATGTATACAAGAGCAATAACAATACGAAACAATAACCAGAAAACTGAAGAAAAAGGGTTTAAGGAATTGGAATTTCCATATTTGACCCTAAAAACAACACTATCATCGAGATCCTAAAAGTAGACTGACCCATTAAACTTCACTCTCACACTCTCTCTCTTAAGTCACAGCCGCACGCAAGCAAATCAACGAACCATTCTTGATTCTTCAGATATGGCTAACGTCAAACAAACCAATCGCCGTCGTTCATCTTCCTTATGTCACCGTCATCCTTCCGCTAAACCTACCAGTGGTTTCTGCGCTTCCTGCCTCCGTGAACGTCTCGTCACTATAGAAGCTCAGTCTTCTTCCCCCGCCGCCGTTCAAACCCCTGACCTCCGTCGTATTCGATCATACTCCGTTCGAAACGCATCCGTATCCGTTTTGGAGCAGCCGCGACGAAGATCGTGTGACGTTAGGTCAAGCGCAAGCTCTCTACACGATCTATTTGTCGATGATGACGAAGAACGACTAGATAGTTCGATTCGAAAGCCTCTGGTTCCGGATTTAAAAGAGGAAGAAGAAGAAGAAGATTACTACGATGGAGAAGATATCAAAGGTTTCGATGAAGGCAAACCGAGGAAGCTCGTGGAAGAAGAAATCGATAATGGAGAAAGCGGAGATAACAAGACGATGAAGGAGTTTATAGATCTAGATTGGCGAAACCAAATTAAGAAGAATAATGGCACAGATTTGAAAGACATTGCGTCGGTTTTGAGCAGGAAGTTAAAGAAGTTTTCACTAAGGAGAAATGATGAACAATCAAATGCTAGATTCGCCGGATTTGTGAATGGTCGTCACTCGTGTGATGTAGATCCTAGATTGTCTCTCGATGGAGGTAGGATCTCGTTTGAGAAACCTAGAGCTTCATGGGATGGATGCTTGATCGAAAAATCATATCATAAGCTGACGGCATTGTCTACTGTGACAGAAGATGTTAAAGCTAAATGTGATGTTGAGGAGGAAGAAGAAGAAGTGGAGGAGAAGAGTCCAGGGGGGACAGTTCAAACGAAGAACTATTACTCGGATTCTCGTCGAAGAAGGAGCTTTGATCGATCGATTTCGATTAAGAGACAGGGATTGCTTGAGGTTGATGAATTGAAAGCTATTTCGAATGCTAAGGTATCACCTGAAACTGTTGGTTTGTTTCATGGTGCTAAGTTATTGGTTACAGAGAAGGAACTTAGGGATTCGAATTGGTATTCGATTAAAAATGTTAAACCAGAGAGTAAAGAGTTAGCTTCTAAAGGAAAGATTTGTATTGCTGCTAGTGAGGGGAAGAAAAAGGATGGTGTAGAGTTAAAGAAACCTAGGAAGAAATGGCCAAAGGTATGGAACATTTGGGGACTGATACAGAGGAAAAATGAGACCAAGAATGAGATCAAAACCGAACAAAGTTTAAGACTTGAAGGTAATGCGGTTGAGGGTTCTTTGGCTGAGTCACTGTTAAAGCTTAGGAGAGTAGGTAAAGGAGAAACCAATGGTGGTGTTAGTGAGAAGCTTTTGAAAAGTTACAGTGTAAGCGCGAGAAAGTCCTGCGATGGTGTGTTTAGTGGTAATAACATTGTCAGTGGCTTTGAAGGTGGAAGAAGCTCTTGTGATGGTCTGTTTCATGGATCTATTAACAGTGTTGAGGTTGGTAGAAGCTCATGTGACGGATTGGTTAATGGAATTGAGGGCAAACAAAATCATCTTCTCCAGAGAAACGCAAATGTTGGTACATGCGGCCGAGAAAACCTTGAGAATAGTTTGTTTAGATTCTATTTGACTCCGGCAAGGAGCCATAAGACTAGCAAATCCGGGAAGAGTAGGCTGAAAAAATAGTTTGATCTGACATTGGTGTTAACTCATGAATACTCTGGTGTAATTAGCAACTAATGTATTTGTTACTTTGGTCAACAGGTAAGTGTACTTAGATTCTATCGTCATCATGTTCATACAGTTCAAGATTCCGTATATCTTATGTAGAATTAGTTTCAGCTAACACCAAAGTAGAGCTCTTGAGTATAACCGAAGTATACCAAGTATGTGAGTTTCTTCCTCCAACCTGCCAAACACCAACTAAGATGACTTTTTTTCCCTTTTCATTTCTTCCATAAGATTTTAAGTATCTAAGAATGTAGACCAAAACGATATGCAGATATAGTTTTGCTTTTCTTCTCTTATCATTTCATCATAAAAACACATTAACAATACATTGTTTTCTCATTGTTTGCTTATACAAATACAACAGTGCGTGTAATATATGTCATAAGATACTTCCCCAACGTTCCGGTACATCAATCAGACTGGTCAAGTTACACCGGTTTTAAATTGAGACCGAAACCAAAAGGGAACAATGGGTCATACGAATTGGCATGAGCATCTAGTGGCAACTGCTCAACGCTTTTGAACCAGCTCACTGGCAACTTCCCCTTGAAGTCATAATCTCCAAAAATAACGTCAGCCATCCCTTGCCCTTCTGTTCCAGGCAGCCAAGCAGCGACCAGAGCTTCCGTCTTTTCAAGAACCATTGGCTCCAGAACCACAGGTCGTCCTGAGATCAAGATCACCAGAGTCGGGATTTTCTCTGCAACTGCGGTGACAATGTCGCTACCATTAAAGGATATTACGAGTTCCGAGTCATCTCCCATCGTCTCTGCATAGGGCGGTTCCCCAACTGCAACAATGGCGTAAGAGAATCCTTCACTCGAAGCTAAGGTTTCCTTTGATGGAGTTTTCTCATAGATTACTTCGGTTTTGTCTCCAACTGCATCTTTTATGGCGTCCAAAAGCGTAGTGCCTACATTTCCAGACAAAGATAGATTTAAACTGATTAACTTTTCAACAGCATCTAATAGCCTCTGCTAAATAAGAGTCCCTTTCCAAACCACATAGCTAGCAATCGCTTGAATTACCGATTGTGATCCTGCCGCTTAGACCGAACCATGTCTTTGTCCATCCTCCGCACTGATATCCAAGATCATCTGCATGCGTTCCAGTGACTAGAATCTTCTTGGCGTTGCGATCTAGTGGCAGAAACGGTTTATCAGTATTTTTGCCATTCTTTAGCATAACTAACGACTTTCTAACTGCTTCCTGGGCCAATTCTCTATGTTCCTGCACACATGGAAAAGTCTTAGAATAGGGGCAACACAGTGGTCTAATGGCATTTAGCAAGAGAGCTCACCTTGCAACCAACAGTAGGCAACAAAGATCGATCCGTGAGAGGATGTTCGAAGAGACCAGCAACAAACTTCACTCTGAGTATTCTTTCAACAGCATCATTGACCCGAGCCATCGGTATTTCGCCCAACTCCACTAGATCTGTCATATCCTGTATGAACTGTTCGTACTTGAATGGTACCATCACCTGCAAAAACATTGATTATATAATCTTCTTCGCTCCTTGAGTCATCCGAGATGATGAAAATCATTTGCTAAGCTGAAATATCACACATATGAGTTTCAAACTCTACCATGTCAATGCCAGCATTAACCGCAGTTTTAATGCAGTTACGGTAGTTTGATCCCTGAGGCTCACTAAGCCGGTCCAAGCCTTCCCAGTCTGAAACTAGAAATCCCTGGTAACATAAACAAGGAAGCTAGCTTAATTCACCTCTAGCTTATTTCTGTTTTTCATTAGTTTATATTCAGTCAAATTTACACAAACCTTGAAACCAAGTTTTTCCTTGAGAACTTCTGTCAAGAGAAAACGGTCGGCGTGGAGTCTAGTTCCATTCCAACTGGAGTAAGACGCCATAACCGTGGAGACTCCCTGAGAAAGACAATTCAGATATGGATGAATATGTATCTTCTCTAAGTCTTCATATGACGCGATGGTGTTCCCTTCGTTTATGCCCTTGTCAGTACCACCATCTCCAACAAAGTGTTTCGCGCACGCGACGACATTATTTCTATCACCCATTGAAAAATTCCATGAGACAATGTTGATAAACCTATTAAAGACCCAAATCAAGCCATAGTGTGTCTTGAATTATTTGATACCTTCCTGCAACAAAAGGGTAACCATTTGGGTGTTCTTTGGATGGCTCGCCTTGTAGGCCCGAGACAAGCGAACTCATCTCAGAGACAAGTCCATGATCTTCTCCATAACTCTCATAACATCGTCCCCATCTCGGATCTCTCAAGACCTGTTAGAAAGAAAAAATAACAACTTTACATTCAATATTTACAAATCATTGTTCATGTTCAGTTGTATGATTTAAATCTATAAAAGGGTCTTACGGCCACACAGGGAGCAAATGCCCAGTGAGCACCACTAGCCCTGACTTCAAGTGCTGTTGCAGCTCCAATTCTTCTGACCAAATCTGAATCTCTACAGAGTTACCACAAGAAGTACAAGTGATTATCACAAGTTTCATCAGAAAGACAAGAAACAAGAACAGATCGACCAAGACCAATACCAATACAAAGCATAGACCAAGTCTCTCCTCTCTTTGGTGGAATTTGTTGAAAGTGAGAGATAATGGTAATGGAGAATAAACCTGGTGGCTCCGAGGCCGATGTTGTGGGGAAAGACTGTGGCGCCATAGACATTGTTGTTTCCGTGGACAGCGTCTGTTCCGTAGATTATCGGAATTCCCAAACGCGACGCTAACGCTGAACGCTGAAAACCATCGATCATATCAGCCCAATCCGAAGACTTCGCGTTCTCGAACGGCGCACTTCCTCCGGAGTTCAGTACACTTCCTGTAACACCAAAATCCATAAATATTTCACAAAAAAATTCATTTTTCAAGAATTAAATCGTAGTTAGAAAAAAATACAAGAACAAGAAGAGTAGAAGAATGTGTGGTACCGATGAAAGAATCTGTAATGGCGGCGGGAGAAGCGACGCTGCGTTCAATCTGAGCCATCTGACCAATCTTCTCCGGCAAAGTCATGCGAGAAAGAAGGTCCTTCACACGCGCCTCCACTGGCGCGTCTGAGTTTTTGTAAACGCATGAAGATTCCTCCTTGACTACCATATTATTCTTCGTGTTTTTTTTTTTTTGGGGTAATAAGATTCTTCTTCGTGTTCTTCTCACAAAGTTGAGCTACGCTTCTCTTTTATCTATAGCCAAACTCGGAGGAGACGTGACGTGGCACACTGATTTGACAGTCCACTCAACTCCTCAAACTCAAATTATTGGTTAATTAAAAATTACATATTTGATTAACTTAGTAATTAAAACGTGTGGGTTTGTTACAAATTGGTTGAACTAAACATGTCAGGTGTTAAAAAAAAAGAGTAAAAAACAAAACCAAGAAATTACTACTGAAAAATCTGTTATAAAAAAGTATTTGATTTTATGGTGGATATATAAATAAATAATAAAGAGAAAATTATACCCGCAGAAAGATCGGGATACTAATAATAAGAGAAAAGACGAGAACGAGAGAATTACTTCTTATATGAAGTTTTGTGTTGTGATATTGTGAAGAATTACTTCTTATATGAAGTTTTGTGTTGTGATATTGTGAATTTACAATCGATCGTATTTATAGAAGTAAAAAAGATAAATTACTATGCTGCACAGTGATAGTGGGCTCCACACAAAATAATATTTTACGATTCGTTTATGCATGTTTAAAATATTGCGCTTCTTTTGTTGACATTGGGACGTTTCCCTTTTCTCACTTTTGTAACAAAATCCAATAATTATAGTACATTTTTAGTCATACAATTTTATTATACAATCCTCAATCAGACCGGTGAAGTTAAACCAGTTAACCGGAATTGCAAGTGAGACCAAAACCAAGAGGAAACAATGGATCATACGAATTGGCATCAGCGTTTAGCGGCAACTGGTCAACGCGTTTGAACCAGCTCACTGGTAACTTCCCTTGGAAGTCATAATCTCCAAAAATGACATCACTCACCCCTTGCCCTTCAGTTCCAGGGAACCAAGCAGCAACCAAAGCCTCAGTCTTTTCAAGAACTTGCGGCTCAAGAACCATAGGCCGTCCTGAGAACAAGATCACTAGAGTCGGGATTTTCTCTGCAACCGCAGTTACAATGTCGTTACCGTTAAAAGGTATTGTGAGTTCTGAGTTATCGCCTTTCATCTCTGCATAGGGAGGTTCCCCCACTGCGACAATGGCGTAGGAGAAGCCTTCACTCGAGGCTAAGGTTTTCTTTGATGGAGTTTTCTCGTAGATCACTTCGGTTTTGTCTCCAACTGCTGCTTTTATGGCATCCAAAAGCGTTGTGCCTGCATTTCAAAAGAGAAACATATATAAGTATTCAACAACAACTTTTTCTATATCATCTGCGATTGTAACTCGATATTACTACCAATTGTGATTCTGCCGCTTTGGCCGGATTTTATCTTTGTCCATCCTCCACACTGATTTCCAAGATCGTCTGCGTGCATTCCAACCACTAGAATCCTCTTGGCATTACGGTCTAGTGGCAGAAATGGTGTACCAGCATTTTTACCATTCTTCAGCAAAACTAGCGACTTTCTAACCGCTTCACGTGCCACTTCTCTATGTTCCTGCAGTTGTGGAAAACAGATTCAATCATATGCTCTCATCCATCTTACAATAGTGGCGGCAACTACTAATACCTCACCTTGCAGCCAACAGTTCCCAACAAAGATCGGTCTGTGAGAGGATGTTCAAAGAGACCAGCAATAAACTTCACTCTGAGTATTCTTTCAACAGCATCTTCGACCCGCACCATCGGTATTTCCCCTGACTCCACCAGATCTATCATGTCCTGTATGAACTGTTCATACTTGAAAGGTACCATTACCTGCAAATAACATTGATCCAAATTAACAATATTCGTCTCTTATAATCATTCAAGACAGATAAAAATCATTCATTACCATGTCGATTCCAGCATTAATCCCGAGTTTGACGCAGTTTCGATAGTTTGAACCTTGTGGCTCGCTTATCGTCTCCAAACCATCCCAGTCTGAAACTAGAAATCCCTGGTAACAAAAAACAAAGTAAATTAAACCAGCTCAATGCATACACCTCTAGCTTGTTTAGATTTTTTTCATATTGAATCAACCTTGAAACAGAGTTTCTGTTTGAGAACTTCCGTTAAGAGGAAATAGTCCGAGTGGAGCCTACTTCCATTCCAACTAGAAAAAGAGGCCATAACGGTAGAGACTCCCTGAGCAATACAATTCAGATATGGAGCAACATGTATTTTCTCCAATTCTTCATATGACGCAATGGTGTTCCCTTCGCTTAGGCCCTTATCGGTACCACCATCTCCAGCAAAGTGTTTTGCACACGCTACCAAGTTGTTTCTATAACCAAGTGAACAAATCCATGAGAAATGACAACAAGCTTATTATAGTCAAGTGCATTCTAAATGTTATACCTTCCTGCAAGAAAAGGGTAACCGTGAGGGTGTTCTTCGGGTGGCTCGCCTTGTAGGCCCGAGATAAACGAGCTCATCTCACATACAATCTCTGCAGCTTCCCCATAGCTCTCATAGCATCGTCCCCACCTCGGATCTCTCAAAACCTGTGTGAGTAACAACAACATATCATTCAATATTTTACAAATCATTATTCCAATAGTTCAACAAATATATAAAGAACTTACGGCCACGCAGGGAGCAAACGTCCAGTGAACGCCACTAGCTCTTACTTCAAGTGCTGTTACAGCTCCAATTCTTCTGACCAAATCTGCGTCTCTTTCGAGTTACCACACCAACTAAGAATGTTATTACATCAACAACAACTAAACACTGTAGACGAACAGATCTTAAACACAATCAGATTCTAATCATAGCTACTACTACTGTGTGATCAAAAGCTAATTGAAGCAAGTAGAAACTCTAAACTATCAAATTCTTGTGGAAAATGATAAAAAATAATCCGAATTTGCTTGAAACTTAACAAAAAGATTCAAACTTTTATATCAAATTCAATATTATACGCAAATCTCTATCACTCTCTGTCTCTCTCCCATCTTTTGCTGAAGTTTGCTTAAAGTGAACGAATTTGAGAATGATTTAAACGAACCTGGTGGCTCCGAGACCAATGTTGTGGGGGAAGATGGTGGCGCTGTAGACGTTGTTGTTGCCGTGGACGGCGTCTGTTCCGTAGATGATTGGAATTTCCAAACGCGACGCTAACGCTGAACGCTGAAAACCATCGATCATATCAGCCCAATCCGACGACTTAGCATCCTCGAACGGCCAACTTCCGGCGCCACTCTGTACACTGCCTGTAAATTAAAGTCATTAAGATTACTAATTTCATAGACTAATCCGAAAATACTGAAATTGCAAAATTTCGTTTTGTTATGGAAAAATGATTGCCAGCTACACGAACTATACGCCAACACATCACCA
>OVBW01000109.1:0-44035 GCA_900406355.1 Erysimum pusillum | reverse complement strand
CACTGGACATATATGTTTAAATTGAATACCTTTTAACAAAAAAAAAAAAAATATAATCACAAAAGTGACGAATATCACTAAACTCTTCAAATATTCGAAAAGTCTTACATCCAATAATCCACTAATAAAGATAGTAAAAAAAATTATTCTTAAAGTTAAATTTTAGTTTGTTCAAAAAAAAAGTTAACTAAAATTAGATTGTAATTTACTTAGATCCTAAATTTACAAAACTGAAAATTCACAATCTTCTTAAACATTAGTGTGACTTTCTTAATCACTTAATATCTACTACATTAGTGTGTTTTGTAATATTGCTATTATAATTTGGCTTGATAAAAGTTTGACCACATTAGAAATAATGGTGGTTCTACACATGTTTATTGATTACCTGTCTTATCCGCACGTGTTGATCGTTGGAATCAGATGTAAATAGAAAAGTAAAAAGATGAAATAGTCACACGTAGACATACCCACAATTAATCAAACCTCTAATTATGTGTTTACATAAAAGATTAGCAGATGAGCAAAAGCTACTAGAGAAGAAGAAACCTATATCCGCGCCTCCTAACCAGAGTTCAACAACCAACGGGTTTTCGGGTCGACCCGAATAAGGTTGGTTTTAATTTTTTTTTTCCGCTAAAAAGGTTTGATTTTTTTTTTGTGGTTCTTTACAGAGCTTTTCGAATTTCTTTACTCACGACGACTCACTCTTTTCGTTTGGATGCTTTGTGTTTCTCATGGTTAAGAGGAGTCGAGACCTCTGTTCTAGCTCCGTCAAGGTTCTTATTTTTGTCGGATTGCAGTCTGAAGAATCATGTATTTTCGAATTCTCTTGACGCCCACGTTCGATTCTTTCTCCTTGGTACGTCGTTTGAGTAATTCCACGGATTTGGGTCGTCGAATCTATGGACATGTTTTGCCCAACCATGATCAGATACATCAACGTCTCCTGGAAATTTGTTTGGACCAATGCAAATTATTCAAGAGTCGCAAAGTGTTCGACGAAATGCCTCAAAGACTTGCACTAGCCTTGCGAATTGGCAAAGCTGTGCATTCCAAAAGCTTGATACTTGGAATCGATTCAAAAGGCAGATTAGGCAACGCCATTTTGGATTTATATGCCAAGTGTGCACACGTTTCTTATGCTGAGAAGCTCTTCGACTCCCTTGAAAAAGATGTAATGGCGTGTAACTCAATGTTATCGATGTATTCCAGCATTGGGCAACCAAGAAAGGTCTTAAGGAGTTTTCTACAATTGTTTGAGACTCTGATTTTTCCAAATAAATTCACTTTTTCGATTGTTTTATCAACCTGTGCCAGGGAGACCAATGTAGAGTTTGGTAGACAAATTCATTGCAGTATGACAAAGATGGGGCTTGAACGCAACTCATATTGTGGAGGGGCTCTGGTTGATATGTATGCCAAGTGTTACCGTATTGGTGATGCTCGACGAGTTTTCGATGGGATAGTGGATCCTAATACAGTTTGCTGGACATGTTTGTTTTCTGGTTATGTGAAGGCTGGTTTACCAGATGAAGCCGTCATAGTGTTTGAAAGGATGCGGGATGAAGGCCATCGCCCTGACCATTTAGCTTTTGTGAATGTCATAAATACGTACATCAGTTTGGGGAAGCTAAAGGATGCACGTCTATTGTTTCGGGAGATGCCAAGCCCAGATGTGGTCGCGTGGAATGTAATGATTTCAGGGCATGGGAAAAGAGGATGTGAGACTGTGGCTATAGAATACTTTCTCAATATGCGAAAATCTGGTGTTAAATCTACCCGTTCTACCTTAGGAAGCGTTTTGAGTGCCATTGGAATTATAGCAAATCTTGATTTAGGTTTGGTAGTTCATGCAGAGGCTATTAAACTGGGTCTCGCCTCCAATATTTATGTTGGCAGTTCTTTGGTTAGCATGTACTCGAAATGTGAGAAAATGGAGGCTGCTGCAAAAGTATTTGAAGCTTTGGAGGAAAGAAATGACGTCTTGTGGAACGCGATGATAAGGGGTTATGCACATAACGGCGAATCCCACAAGGTTATGGAACTGTTTATGGATATGAAGTCTTCTAATTATAACATTGACGATTTTACTTTTACAAGCCTTTTAAGCACTTGTGCTGCATCGCATGATCTAGAAATGGGAAGCCAGTTTCACTCAATCATCATCAAGAAGAAGTTAACAGAAAACTTATTCGTAGGAAATGCATTAGTAGATATGTATGCAAAATGCGGAGCTCTTGAAGATGCAAGGCAAATTTTTGAGCGCATGTGTGATCGTGATAATGTATCCTGGAACACAATAATTGGGAGTTATGTCCAAGATGGGAAGGAGAGTGAAGCTTTTGACTTGTTCAAGAGGATGAATTCATGTGGTATAGTGTCTGATGGAGCATGTTTGGCTAGCACACTTAAAGCATGTACAAATGTTCGTTGTCTTTATCAAGGAGAACAAGTTCACTGCCTCTCTGTCAAATGTGGCTTAGACAGAGATCTTCATACTGGTAGCTCGCTCATTGACATGTATTCCAAGTGCGGAACCATTGAAGATGCACGTAAAGTTTTCTCTTCTATGCCTGAGTGGAGCGTTGTGTCAATGAATGCTTTGATTGCAGGTTATAATCAGAACAACTTAGAAGAAGCTGTAGTTCTCTTTCAAGAAATGCTGATCAGAGATGTTAACCCATCTGAAATCACTTTTGCCACCATTGTTGAAGCCTGTCATAAACCAGAAAGTTTAATTCTAGGAACGCAATTCCATGGTCAGATAATAAAGAGGGGGTTTTCATCTGAAGGTGACTATCTAGGGATTTCCCTTTTGGGCTTCTACATGAATTCATGTAGAATGGCAGAGGCTTGTGCTCTCTTCTCAGAGTTATCAAGCCCTAAGAGTATTGTTCTTTGGACGGGAATGATGTCAGGCCATAGTCAGAATGGATTCTATGAGGAGGCTTTGAAGTTCTACAAAGAAATGCGTCATGATGGTGCTCTACCTGACCAGGCAACTTTTGTTACTGTTCTTCGAGTGTGTTCTGTCCTTTCCTCTTTAAGAGAAGGTAGAGCTATCCATTCTCTTATCTTTCACTTGGCTCATGACTCGGACGAGTTAACATCTAACACCCTAATAGACATGTATGCTAAATGCGGGGACATGAAAAGTTCGTCACAAGTTTTCGATGAAATGAGGCGTATAAGCAACGTTGTCTCATGGAACTCTTTGATCAATGGATATGCGAAAAACGGTTATGCTGAAGATGCCCTGAAAATCTTTGATTCCATGAGACAATCCCATATCATGCCAGATGAAGTCACTTTCCTAGGTGTTCTTACAGCTTGTAGCCATGCAGGGAAAGTGTCAGATGGACGAAAGATTTTTGAGATGATGATTGGTCAATATGGTATTGAAGCGCGTGTAGATCATGTAGCTTGTATGGTTGATCTTCTTGGGAGATGGGGCTATCTTCAAGAAGCTGATAACTTCATAAAAGCACAAAACCTGAAACCAGATGCAAGACTTTGGTCATCTCTTCTTGGTGCATGTAGGATTCATGGAGATGACATTAGGGGAGAAATTGCTGCTGAGAAGCTCATTGAATTAGAACCACAAAACTCATCAGCTTATGTTCTTCTTTCGAACATATATGCCTCACAGGGACGTTGGGAAAAAGCCAATGCTTTGAGGAAAGCCATGAGAGACAGAGGAGTCAAGAAGATACCTGGATGTAGCTGGATTGATGTGGGACAGAAAACACACATTTTTGCTGCAGGAGACAAATCTCATTCTGATATAGGAAAAATCGAGGTGTTCCTCGAGGATCTTTATGATTTGATGAAAGATGATGCCATCGTCAATCCTGATATTGTGGAAAAAGCTTCTCTTGATTGTGTGTAATGAAATAAGGAAACACTAACGGTGGGCAGCTTCTCGACCAATTCGTACCGAGCTAAAGATCACCAAATCAGTTCACAAAATCTGATACAATGGTAGGAACTCAAATTTCATACACAGGCGACAATGTTTTTTTTTGCCTTTGGTGATGTGGACCAAGTTTTCATGTAGCCAAGAAAAACAAGGCTTTATTCTCTGTGTTCCTCGAGTACTATCAGAGTATCAGGTAACTGGGTTTGTTTGCTGCTAAAGCTCAAGGTTTTACAGGAAATGACTGAGAATCTATCATATTACTTTCCCGAAAGGCAAGGCTTGAGAATCTATCATCCATCTCAGGTGAAAGCCAATTAGCACAGTACAAAAACCTGACATCACGAGCACAAAAGGTGATTTTAAATTCCTTGGTGTAATTTTGCATGTTTGAACAGACACTGTAGTATCTGTATCGTTACAGTGGATCTTGTTTGTTGTTGGCAGGATCATGGACATGGTGTGTTCTTAGGAAACTAGTTGGTGAAAGGTATGATGATTATTCCCATTAGCGCGAGTGACAAACGAAGCGGTCTTTTGAAACTCGACCTTGGGATTCAACATCACAATTTATAGGCTAACTTCTCCTATAGCTTTATCCATGTTCGTCTGAAACTCAACCTCTCAGGTCTTGTTGATGTTTTTGCATTTCCGGAAAAATGTTTGAGTTACCAACACTTGTTAAAGTGTTAGATCATAGCCTATAATGTATAACACACAACCTATGGTTGTAACTTGCATGTTGTAAACTGTATATGAGTTTCACACTCAGATAACTAAAGTGAATCATCATAGTTGAGTGTTAACCATCAAAGCTAAGCTTGTTAAGAATGAATCATTATGTTGGATAATATAAAAGCAAATAGTCATAGTTGAGTGTAAAAGTAAAACCATAAACCAAGCTTCATGTTCAGAAGATTCTCTTACTTCCTCCACAGCTGTAGTTAAGTTACAAATCAGAAATCATGTGTAAATAAAACTCATATATTCTCGGCTCATTTTTCTGTAATTTCAAAATTTTGGAAATTTCGGTATAGCTTAGATCAGTGTTACAGACCGGAGTTGTTGATAAGGTTGCTGTAATTGAATTATCAATTCCTTCCGTATTCAGAGCTATAGTGACTCTTGTTCAATCCACCTGGTACCGTTGATCAGATGCAGTTGCACTCCCCTAGAATTGCTTCTTGGAGTAAACCTGTATGTTTGTGAAGCTTACCAGTGCAGTTGCTCTTCCGATGATTCCTAGTAACCCAGTAAGTTATTGTTTGAGTCCCACGTCACATTACATCAGTCTCTTTCTTCTGGTGGAGACATATTAGCGACATAGAAACAACTCACAAGCAGGGATGTGAATATTATGCTATATATTCAGTTACATTGTTTACTAAGCAGTATATTTAAAATCGTAATGAAGAAGATAATGCTTTCTTATTATGAAACCGTGTTTTACACGTCAAACTCGGATTTGAAAAAAAATTTCATTATGTCCACACGAATAGTTGTAAATAGGAAAAATATATAGGCCCAATTTTAAATCCCTGAAGACAAAACTGCGAACCCTAAAACAAATCGGGGCAAGCTTATTTTAAATCCCTTTTGAATACAAAACTGCAAACCCTAAAACAAATCGGGGCAAGCTTAAATTTTAAATCCCTTTTGGGAAGAGAATGAAATAACAAATCAGAAGCGCGCAGAGGTTGAAAGAGAAAAAAAGAAAAACAAAAAAACCCTAATTTCCCGACCATGTCCAATGTTTTGAGATCTTGCATGGCCAAGGCACTAACAGCTCGCGGTCGTGGAGTGCGATCGGTTTCTAGCCGCAATTTCTCTTCATACTTGGACCGTAGGAGTGGTATTGGTTTTAGATTTTTGTTTTCTCATCTATTCTGTTCTCTGATTCCTCTTGAAATAGATGAAATTCGTGTTAGGATTTGTGGTTTTTGCTTTTTTTAGATTAATTTTCATCTGCTCTCTGATTCCGCATGAAAACTCGTGAATGTATTCGTATTAGGGTCTGTGAAATTTTTATTTTCTTTTTCGATTACAGGGAAACAAACTATTTCCTTGGCCGATGAGTCTGATAGGAAGATGATGGGAGATATCAGGTTCGCTGGATATGTATTTGTTGGAGGGATGAGTTACTATGTTAAGGGTAATGTTGATATTATCCTTAGATTATTCATTATTACTTTTTTTTTTTTTGGAGAATAAGAAGAAAAAAAACACAAGTCATCATCTTCTTTTTTTTCTTTCTTATCTCAGAATATGTTCCGATAGACAATGCTACGCAAGAGTATGTAAAAATGGTATGGATTTTTCTCCCAACATTTGGAATATATAATGTGTTTTTGGTTTTCTAAAACCACAAATTAAACTAGAGAATGTATTATCTCTGGTTTGCAGAGAGCGCAGACGATCAAGCAGGTCAGGGAGCAGCAGCAGGCGATCAAGGAGCAGGCTAAGGCTTCAGCCGGACCTGAAGAATAAAAATAAGAAAAATTGTGTCTAGTTTTTGTTTGATGAAGTGAACAAAAAAAAACTGATAATGTGATGATTGTGGCTTGTGTTTTTTAAGTTTATGTTTGATGCTTAAAAATGAAATCATCTATTAACTTTTTTTCTTTGTTTAAGTTTTCTTGAATTTGCAGCTTTGATTTCCTTTCTATTCTTTCATATTCATTTTTAACTTAAAAGCTGGGTGGGCATTTGAATTGCAAGTGTTGGGGTCGATTTTTTCTTCTTCTTGTTGGGTGTTGATGTGACTGCTGATTCATATAGTTATTGATGTTGCGAACCAAAATTGAATTTTTTAATTGAGCGTAAGAGAGGGATTGAGTTGACAGCTTAGTCATTGGTCCAGTCACGGTCTCAATCAATGCTCCAATTAGAGCTCTCAAATTGGTCATATTAACCAAAAGGGTTACCAGTTCGTAATATTGTTTCGGGTTGACTCACAAACATGCTCAAATCTAAATGAACAGAAAATGCTTAAAATTTTCAGTTGTGTCAGGAAAATGTAATTACACGAATTTATGAATTCTGCTATTTTACTGTTCTAAAATGAAAATAAATTTTAAATAAGGATTATATACGTTTTGTGAACGTTGGAAATCGACAGAGAGAAAAGGAGAGGAACTAAACAAAGAAATTTAGAAGGGTTATTTTTGGAGTGAGAAAAACTTGAGGGTTTATTTGGCAAACTAGCCATTTTCTTTGAACTAGCATAATTATTTTGCTCCCATTTGAGATAGAAGGAAAAAAAAAAAGCATTATTGTTATTTTCATTCTTTTGAACGGTAGGTCAAAAAGAAAATCGGGCTAAGGCCCAGAAAACTAGTCGGATAAAGGAAAATAGGCCCATTTGTATTCCCTTTATGAGGAGAAGAAAACAAATCAGCGAAGCCTAATTTGTGTGAACTATGTCGAATGTTTTGAGATCTTTCATGGCACAGGCAGCTCGCGGAGGGAGATATCGCCGCAATTTCTCTTCATTACCCGAAGGTAACGTTTTGGTTTTTGATGTATCGTATTCCGAGAGGAATTGAAAACTTCATAGATTTTTTTTTGTTTCATCTGTTGTTTTTAAAAAGTAATCTCTGATTCTGCATGAAATTTGCAACTTTTTAAAAAGTAGACTTTTTGCCGTGTAGAGTCCACGGGGGGAGGAATGAGAAAGGAACTCTTACGTGTAGCTACAGGGCTCTCTGTGGGATATTTCATGGGTATGTATAATAGAGAGGGAGAGATATTTTTCTATTCACTAATTTTTCCACGATGATATTTTATATATACATATTCCTTTTATTGTTCTAAGGTTTCCTATTCTATCACAACGAGTTAGCGGCAGCAAAGGAGGCAATTAGGCAGAGGCATGAAAGGGTAAATAAAAGCAAGCAATTGAATGACATTTGTGACCATTGCTATTTTTCTGATCTTTAATTATCGTCTTGGTCTCTGTGTTTTTTTGTGTGTTTTTAGTTAGAGAGGTTTAAACTGTGTTCTGAAAAAGCTACATCAGAGACCTCGCTCAAGAATTGTGGGAAGCAATTGATAACAAGTATCGTATTGAGCAATCTCTAGCCCTGAATAAGTATACATTCTTCAAATTCCTAATTATCTTGGAGCTTTGTATCAGGTCTTTGTAGTACTACTTAAACATAAATTAAGGAATTGACTTTTGTTTTTTGGTTCAAATGTTATCATCTCTAATTCTAAGAGAACCTGCTTATTGTCTGATTGTAAAATAAAATTAGGGCTCAAAGCCACACTGAGAACACAATCTGTAGTTAAGTTACAAATCAGAAATCATGTGTAAATAAAAACTCATATAATCTCGGTTCAGTTTTCTGTAATTTTGAAAATTTCGGTAAGCTTAGATCAGTGTTACATACTGAAGGTTGCTGTAATTAAATTATTAATTCCTTCCGTAGTATTCAAAGCTACAGTGACTCTTGTTCAATCCAGCTGGTTCTGTTGATCCAGATGCAGTTGCACTCCCTATACACTGCGCTTACCTAGAACTGCTTCTGTGCAGTAAACATGTATGTTTACCAGTCCAGTTGATCTTCGGATGATTCCTAGTAATTCAGTAAGTTATTGTTTGTGTCCCATGTTGAGTAGATTCACGTTACATCAGTCTCTTTCTTCTGGTGGAAACATATTAGCGACATAGAAACAACTCACAACTGATGACACGTGATTGCTGAGTTGTTTCTACACATTTGAAATGTCTTCACGGGAGATAACTGAGCGAAGACTTTTTTTTGTACCTCAATTTCACATTCCTCTGTTCCAATTAAATATCAAAGTGAGAAGAAGACAAAGTGGATCCTTATTCTTCATTCCACTCCATAAAACAGAAAATATGATAAATGCACTACTCATAATCCAAATGGGATCAAGAACAACATCAACAACTACGTTAATTTTGCAGAATATCAATAAGCTTTACATTTTCTCACAGTTAAGATTTTACATGTGAAAAGTCATATCACAAAAACCTGCAACTAAGGAAACAAACATACGAATCACTAAAGAAGGATGAGTAAAACAAGAGGTAAGAGTGAAGAAGAAGAAAAGATCCTACATTTACACCACAACGCATGACATTGGCAAGTTCTCAAAACAAAACCAAACTACTCACTACTTCTTTCCTTGTTCAATAGCACATTCCTCTGGAACCACCGCCATTGACCGCCTAACACCACATATCGTCCAGAGATACAAAGCCAACATTGACCCTAAGGCTCCACAGGCTGCACCCAAGATCAAAGCACCAAGCATTTTCCATATACATTCACTTCTCCCTCGACCCTCTTCCTCCTCCTTTGAAACTTCATTCGGTTCAAGTGGCATTGAGTGCATCCGTATGCCTTGGAAGAGTTCAAAGCTCCATGAATGGAGAAAACGTGCCTTGGAAGAGTTCCCATTGGCAGAGCTTAAACCCACCATGACTTCACCATCTTCCCATAACTTGGCCAAGTCTACCGAGAAAGAGAAGAATGGATCGAACATCTTTATCGAACCAGATTTTCTGAATCGAACCATCATTCTCTTAGAATTGGCCTCATAATCAATCATACAGCTCAAAGTCCCTCCATTGTTCATCATCAAGTCACCCACGAACGAAAGGTTTCTAATATTGGCAGAGTCAGGTCTACCAATTAAGATTCTTGCACGGTTTCCTGTCTTGGAGATATCAAACTCAAAAGCAACAACTGTCTCGTTCTTTGCATATTGTAATAGAAACTCTAGAGCAGAGGAAGTGTTATCTTTCTTACCAAACAGACTAAGATCCAAACTACTTGGAACCATTACAAAAGCCAAGGCATCATCACCAATCTCATTGGACATGGAAGAAAACGAAAAGTAAGTCGAGAAAGATGTCGAATTCGTCTCTTTACCTTGGAAAAGATTGATGGGATTCTTGTAAAGGACTCGTCCCTCGCTTCGACTCACTGAGTCAGTCAGCTGAATCGAAGAACTATCATTGATCAGCTTCGCATCTCCAAACAGAGCAACATTCTTGTCAAAACTCGGAGATTTTACGAATCCATCAAACGAAAACGTGAAATTCAAACCAGCGGTTCCATGTATCTCAAAGCATAAAAGGAACAAAAGAGATAAGGTTTTGAACACCGCCATAGCTTAAACTGGGATTAGAACTAAAAGAAACTGGATCTCTCTGATTAAACGGCTACAGAGACGAGCTCTTCTCTATCTCTCTTTCTCTTCTCCTTCTAAATGGAATATCTAGGATTCGAGAATGAATTCCATTTTTCAAGGAGAAATATATTTTAAGTTGTGTTTCTTGTTTTATGTGAAGACGTTATACAGCTAATTGACCCATCTCATCTTCTGGAGAAAAGCAGAGACATTGATTCCCTCTCACAGACACTCACTTTCCCTCTCTCTTAGTGGTTTGCTGACTAATGCAATTTATGAATTCTATTCAATGAATATTACATTCTCTCTTTTAGCTCCATTAATCCTAGATTGTATCATTATATAAGCTTAATCACTCTTAACACTAAACCCATTCGATAGATATATAGTATTTGTAATGTCAAAAGAGAACCCAAAGATAAATTATTATTATGTATAAAGTAGAAAATTGAGTTACAAGTTTCATTTTTTTAGTGTGGTTGTTAAACTGACCCCTCTATATTATCTCTTTACATTTTCACCCCAGAGTCTATTAAAAACACATCCCCATAAATAGTCTTAAAAATCTCCAATTTTCTTCTCTTTAGTATTTGGTCTCCTACACATCTCTCTCTCCTCTCCCTGTCTCTCTCTCTCTCTCGCTTCACCGCAATTTCAGACAAAAATATGTCACGAAGAGCATGCAAAAGAGTAAGCTTTAATCCGAACCCAGAAGCTACAGACGAACCCATATTCCCAAAACACGACGGTTTAAGCTCGTCACATCACCGCCGGAGAAGGGTGGTTCTCGTCGGAATTCTCAGTTTCGGTCTAAGGAGCTCGCCGGCCGCGAGGAAATTTATCCAACGTATTGGAGCTAGATTCGCCAAAACGCTGCGTTTTATATCCTTCAGAAGGAATACTACTGATAAAACGTCATCGTTTTTGTTGCCTTCGTCGTCGTCTTCTTCTTCTTCGTCTATTTATATGAAGAGGTCAAAGTCTGTAAATGAGACAGAGTCTCACCGAGCAGAAGCTATTGAAGATTGCATTGAGTTCTTGAACTCTTCTTTTTCTCTCTCGAGATCAAACTCCGTCTCAACGTGGTCTTCTTGATTTCACCCGGTTGGGATTTTTAGTCGGGTCAAATAAGGTCCTACTGTCTTTGTTCTTTTGTTGAAATGTTATAAGAATTGAGAATTGAGCATTGTATAGGAGTGTTTTAAATTTCTTATATTTTCCCATTCAGAAAAATTATTGGTTCTTTAGTAGAAAATAGTTATTCTTGATCTTCTTTTCAACATTCATTGCAAACCATAGATCAAGTTTTAAAAGAACAGAACTCTATTGTGTTTTTTGGTATAAACACTAACTTATGTTATTTTAAATAACTTCCATTGTGTTGAACAAGTTTCGTTAATAGTATTACTAAATTTCATTACCCGGGAATTTGATTACAACCGACCAAAAAATAAAAAGAGAGAAAAGCCAGGTTTAAAATTCAAAAGGAGGGGTCGACATCAAAGGACCGTAGACAAGAAAGCTCATGGGAAATCCCCACTTGGCTTTCTTCTTTTTTGACCCCATTCATAATAATAATTCTTGTCAAAAACAAAGGGAAAATTCCAATATACTGTATTTCTTAAAAGAAGGATGATTCAAAAAAAAAAACACAATTTAATTTCATCATAAATAACTTTAAGCGTTTCGGAAATTGTAGGTCCACAGTCTGACCTAACAAAAACAAAACGTATCAATAGTATCTAAAGAATCCAAGGAAGAAGTTACATTTAAAAAAAAGTGTGTTCCTCTCCTTTCAAGACCTTGTGTGGAATGCACTACCAGAAGTAGCAGCAAAAGGTTTCATTGGCAAGAAAGCAAGACATAAAAAAGATTATTTGTCTTGTTCAAAAAGGTAAACATCTCATAAACAAGGAAAAAGATTATTAGGTTGAGTAGGTTGAGAAAGACAAAGGAGTAGTTGAATTTTAGCTATCTATACAATGGAAACTTGCTTTGCAAACTAAAAGATAGATAATCATTACGCTCACATAATATTAACTATTTAAAGAGTAAACACATGGAGAGATGATAGATCAATTAGATACAATAAAGATGACGAAAGAAGGTAAGATTTTATCCTTTTACCAAGATCACTTCCATCAGAGCTCCCTTTAACCGCATCAAAGCCTGCATTTCATACATTGTTCATGGCATAATTTTCCCACAATGCTAAAACCTAACATAGTTTCTTGTCATTAGTCAACACTCAAACAATTAAGGTCTTTTTTTAATCTTGTGTCTCCAAATGGATTCGTTATTTACGTGTTAATATATCCATTAGAACCAAAACTTTACGAAACAAAAAAATCTATGAATTCATTTACAACATAAAGAGGTCTCTAGTGATTTCTACCCAACTGTAAAGTTTGAATCTTGATGATGTCCCGGGGAGATAGAGCTCGATCACCATTCTTACGCAACGGATATCACGCCGGAGAAATTAGAAGTTTCCCAGACCTCGACACCTTCCATAAATTCACGAGAAACAAAGAGCCGATCACCTCCGGCTTCAATTTTCGATATCATCCCTCTCTTGGAATCTTCTTCCTTGTCTACAAAGTTTCTTCTCCGAATTGGATCACCACTTGTCTTATCCTTAACACTTGACCATACCTCTAATGCGCCACCTCTAGCGGCCAACACTTGCTTTCTATAACAATGTACGACGCTGTAACCGCCTCCGTCGCCGGCCTTCCACGCGCCAGGATTCTCGTCTGACATATATACCCATGGATCTTCACCTAATTTACGAATGTCTGCCATTCCGAGGTCTCCTGACTTGGAACATACCTTGAAGAGGATCGAGTCTTCAACGTCCACGTCCATGTCAGCTAAGGCGTCTCCGAACCTACTGCTTCGTCCCGAACCTGGCTCGTTCGTTTCCCACACAATGTTCCTGGACCTCGGGTCCCAAATCCGGATGTATCCAGAGCAACCAAACACTCCACGTTGGACAGCGGATCCGATTAAAAGACCGTTCGTTGGCAGCCACCGTAGTTTCTCCGGTACCGTGGTTTTAGCGGAGCTTCCAGATTGCTGGCCGATCACGGCGGCGACTTGGAGAGTGGATTTGTCTATCTGGAGAACGCTGTTCTCTCTGTGCAGGCAATCAAAGGAAGCGAATACTCCACCGTCCGAATCAGCAACGGCGGCGACGCGTGCCTTATGGATCCTCGGATCCTCCGGATCTGTCCAATGCGTAGATCCGACGTATCGACCTCCGGAGAGATCGTAGAAATGAAGTCCCGACGCGGATCCAGACCCGATTGCAGCTGCTTCGCCCCAAACACGGCAGATCGATGTGATATCACTGAGATGTGTACGGACAGTTCCAGCGTGGGAAAGACTCCAATCGTAGACGGAGATCTGACCGCCGTGAGCGATCCACAAAGAGGCGTCTCCGGCAGTGGAGGTTAAAGCAGACGGAACTCCGTCAGCCGCCGGTGCGATTGTGGAGACTAGAGACGCATCGAAACCTAGCAGCGGCGGTGGTATCATCGCCGATTTGAAGAGTGATTCAACGCCGTAATACAGAGCCTCGTCGAGTAGCTCTTGCTTGGAGAAAACGCCGGAGGAATTAGCTGGGAGTCGACCAGTACGGAGGAGATTGAGGATGACGGCGAAAATCTCCGGGTCACGATCGATGAACACCGGGTTCGATCCATGGGTTGGAGTCGACAGAGCCGCAAGAAGAGAGTCTGGGCAGGTTGATTGAATGGTCGATGCGTTGGTTTCGAAGACCTCGCCGCCGACGTTGAGCTTCACTCGCTCGCTACCATCAGAAACCATCACAGTCCGGTTCGAGTTTCGATTTCAGGCTTGAACCGATTTTGCCGCTTTGGGCTGTGGGAAGAAACGTAATTGTAACTGATGACTTGTCAACTTATATGGGCCTGGGCCAATTACTATTGGATATTTATCAGCCTAAACATAAAAATTATTTAATGGCAAAAAAAGGAAAAAAGGTCGAAAATTTCATTGTTAATTACAGGTTTACAAGCTATTCTACAACGAAATTAACTTACAAAATGAAAAAGTAAAGTCTTTACGATACAGAGACAACACTATCACAGAATATACAGTGATCTGCAACCAGTTTATCCATGGCACTTCCTTGTTCAATTTCAAATTTGCTGCTAAACTTATTCCACAGATGCAATCCATAGCTTCTCTTCTGCATCTCAAGAACCTTGACTTGAACTCTCCTCAAATCTTTCTCAGTTCTTGGAACCTTGAATAACTTCTCAATCTCAACCCAATTCACAGGATAAAACGCAGGAGGTGTCATTATGGTGAAGTTATAACCACTTGTTCCTTCCACGGCTCGAGCCACTCGAGAAACAAGATACGGTCCGTTGTGACCCCAAACGTTTCCATTGAAAGTCAACGCAAATTCTTCAATGGATTTGAGCAAGAAAGGATGACTCTTGTCGAAGATCAAAACCGCATTGTTCAATCTTGTCCAGTTTCTCGAAACCGGTTCGAGAGTCTGTGCACCGATCACATTCCTAAGAGGTTTAAAGCTCTTCAGAACAATCATGTCTGTGTCCAAATAAACACCTCCGAATTTGAACAGATACGCTAGTCTCATGAGATTTGATAGATTCTGAGCTAAAGAGATCTTTCCGGGATCTCTCTTACCGGTTTGAATCTCCTCAAGCCACGATTCTCCGGCTGTGTCTTTGAGAAGAAAAGGCAAATCCGGCGTGACCGCCATAACTCTGTAACCTCGAACAAGGATCGGTTTCAAGATTCTAAACCCTTGAGGAGAATCCATTGTTGATGATAAAATGACCAAACAACCTCGAGGATGAGATTTAAAAACGCTTTCTACAGACAAAAGCTCTCTCTTACCGAACAATTCCGCAGGTGAGATCCATGTCATCATGAAACTGACCTCACAATCATCTCTCAGAAACTCTGTTGTCCTCTGTTGAAACTTCTCCGACACGCCTTTGCCTCCAAAGACCTCAATAACTTGAAGATTATTAATCTCTGTGACTGTGATCTGTTGCTTGATCGAATAGTTAGTACTGTTGCCTACACTTAACTCCTTCTCTGAGCTTAGAGGCAAGTAATTAGGAACAACTGTCTTGATCTCTATTGTCACCACCTTCGCCGAGTAATCTCTCACCGATAAATTAGAGATGAGAACCATCGTGAAAACGATCAGAGCTATAACTGTGGAAGCAAAAGCTACGAACAGTGATGATCGGGAGCGGTTTAACCGCCGGTGATCAAACATAGCCGTGACTTTCCTCGCGATTTCATCATGATTCATTTTTTTGGAAAGGAAGTTAGGAGAAGGAATCAGAAGTGAAGTCTGTGTTTTTTTCTTATAATTTGTTGTGAGTTTCTTCTGGCTTCATTGGGGTTGAAGCTGTCGTGTTTTGAAAAGTTCGTTGCGCCTAGCCGCCAGAGAACGATGACTTGGACGTCGACTTCAATACGTTATTTTTTCTTCCTCATATAAAACTAATCAAACTGGGACCATACACGCTTAAATAAACGATCATGATTTTTCCACTTTTGTTTTGTTTGTTATATATTTTAAAAAGGGCTTAAATCGCTTGACGACTTTTCTTTATCGTCTCTTTGATTATATCCATTAGGACTGTTCATATGTTTGAGTTCGGTTTTAATCCGAGGCTTTTTAAGGTACGGATTCAGCTTGACTTTAGTTTGTAATAAAAATATATATACATATTTAATCTTAAATATTTAGTATCAATTCGATTTTTCTCGTATCAACTTGGATTTTTGGATTGAAATTTGTTTTTATTATTTATCAATCTAGTAATGATAGCTAAATTATCCGTTATTTTGAATCTTTTTTTTATTACATGTTGATGATCTTTAGAATCTTCTCGTAAATTTTCTATAATTTTTTCTTGTAAGGACAAAGCAATTATTAATCTGTCTTTTGATATGGTCTTAATCTTATAGCTTTGATAATTGCTGTTAAATTATTAGGCCGTCTTTGGTGGAATTTTAATACAATATTATTTTTAAAAAAGTCTCCCTTATGATAAACGCTTATGTTCATAGTTGACTGATAAATAAAACATTAATTACGTTGAACTAACTTTTTCGTTCCTATAACTAAGAAGGCACCTTCAAGGCTAAAAGTGAGGTCTATAGATGTGTGAGGCACTTTCCTAGTTGATCAATTTGTTAATTGTTAGTCTAATCCATCCTTGAAATTGTTTTCTTCTCGTACAACAAAGTAATTGAATTGGAAATTAAGGCAAGAAAAGGAAAGGGTGAATAAGTCCATCTACATTTTCCATCCACAGAACTTGTCAAGTTATGGAAACATCTTGACTTTGACGATTGAAAGCATAGTTAGGTACATAAAATCTTTTCCCAATATTATACTTGATCTCATTATTATCTATGGTTTATAAGTTAAAATAAGTATCAATCATTCAGTTCAGGAATGTTTTGCAAATCATGCCAAGTATAATTTAAAACAACTGGCCTTTGGCACTGGCACATAGGGAAATGTCAGACAACTACATTGCAGTTGATTAATGGGCATCTAATGAAGCATATACACATAGATACAAAGTATTTCTTGAGCCTTATTTGGTTCACTTCTTTTGGTGAACTCAACTTCTTTGACAAGTCGAAGCATACATGTTCACATTCTTGTTTTTTTTGTATCCCCCTGAGAGCACTAAATGATGAAGGGATGCTTCATTTTTCCTTGAAAGTGAAGGAGACCAGTTGTTTAGGAACAGCAAATTGAGTTTGTAAGTCGTTATAACTTGGTTTCGTTTGTTGCTACTTGCTATGTTACGTTAAGATAATCTTTTTAGGTTGTGAGATTGATATATATGATCATAGTACTCTCTCTTAAAACATTATAGTGTATTGGTTGGAGTAGACATTTACAGAGATTGGAGATTTCATTCTGAAATCCTATATTTGTAAAAGCGTGTCTGTTCTCTGCTCTATTTCTCTCTTTGTTTTACATTCTCTGCTTCTACAAATTTACTGATCATTCATCAGTTCTTGGTTTGAAGAGAAAGCATTCAATGTTAGGAGTTCGTGCTTATTGCAATCCTAGCAACAAAATCATCATTATTTTACTGAATTAATAACCTTTTTCTCTCGTGATATATAAAAGACATTAGTACATCAGAAACTAATTAACACAGTCAAGAATATAATTGTGCTATATTAACAGAAAAAAATCATCTAGGAGCCATCTCTGTGATGCTCTGAAAGGAAATATTAGACGTCGATGTCGACCCTTGAGGAACGGCTGAGCTTTTCCCTTTGTAACGTTGCGTTGACGAGCTCTCCTGTGAGCTGCCGCCTCTAAGACCAAGGCCACGGTGGTTGCGTCCCTTGTTGGCCCCTCTGTAGACACCAGGCTCCGTTAAAGCATCCTCGTTGAGGTTAATCTCTTTCCTGCAAAGCATCTCCACCACTTGCTTCATGTTTGGTCTTTTCTGCGCCGCGGCTTGAGTGCAGAAAAGAGCCACCTTGATGAAACGGGTCACTTCGTCTTCAGGGAACTTGGTTAGATCCGGATCCACACACTCTAGTAGCCTCCCTTCTTCTCTCAGCTTCCATACCTGCCCAAAAAAAAGCTTAAAACCTCAAATATTGTTTGTTTTCGCATTTACATGTTATATAATTGGATGCTCAGACGAAACCACAATTTCGTATTTTAACAAAAACCTTTTGTTAATTGTAAAGGAGAATAGCTAGCAAACAAAAGAAAACGTTTGCATTTACATTTTGAAAATGTATGAACTGTTCACTTGTAAGAAACACAAACACAAACATAGAGCTGTATATTGTGTGTTGAAGTATGAGAGTTTTAGCTTTTACCCATTCAACTAGAACCAGGTACTCCTCTCCAAAGGCGGCTCTGCTGCTACTACTGCCACTTATGACCTCAAGCACAAGTATCCCGAAGCTGTAAACATCCGCTTTTTTCGTCAATTGACCAAGAAGTGCATATTCTGGGGCCAAGTATCCCCTGTAATCTCAGTTTCATCAGATGAATATATATGTAGAAGAAAGATGGAAACCGCTATGTTTATAGAACGATTCTTACACTGTTCCAGCAACTCGGGTACTGACATGAGTGACATTGTCTGGAAAAAGCTTAGCCAGCCCGAAATCTCCAATTTTGGGAGAAAAGTTTCGGTCTAGTAAGATATTACTCGCCTTGATGTCACGATGAACAACTTGAGGTTCGACTTCCTCGTGAAGGAAAGCTAAACCCGAAGCTGTCCCAACGCAAATCGCAGCTCTTTTGGACCAATCAAGCGGTACATATTTACTCCTTGAACCTAATAAATCATTAAAAAAACATGAGAAAAGAAGGACACAATGGGACTTGGAAGACGAGAATGCGAATGTGGTTGATAACAAAATTAGTTACCAAGCACAACACTAGCAAGACTGTTGTTCTCAAGGTACTCATAGACAAGAATCCGATTTTTGCCTTCGATGCAGCAGCCAATGAGGTTAACAAGGTTAGGATGATGAATGTTTGATATCAAGTTAATCTCGGTCAAGAACTCGCGTGTCCCTTGTTTAGATTCTGCTGAGAGTGATTTGACAGCTACTTGTGTGCCATCTCTTAAAACTCCCTGCAAGATTCAAACTTGAACGTTCATCAGAATGTCAACATTTAAACAGATTTGCAAGACAAGTCATCATTTTTCTCACCTTGAAGACAACTCCATAGCCACCACCGCCGATTCTGTTCGTTGGATGGAAACCATCTGTGGCTGATCTTAACGAATTATACGAAAAGACCCTCACATTGTCGGTGCATATCTCTGATTATGATTATTCAAAAAAGAAGAGCTGCTTTTTGAGAGATAACTCAAATTCAATTTCAATGTTCTAAGCAAACGAAACTAAGAAGAATTGACTTAATTTACTTTGTCAACCATTGTCGAATTCTACATATACTATTGACACAGGTAAAATAACTTGTGACAGATAAAGCCAAAACCCAGAAACAAAACTGGAGATCAAAATTTAAAATCCCATAGTGAATTGATCATTATTCTCAACTTGTTGTATATATAATTACCTTCAGCTTCTCTCTGTCCAAGACGATCACTTCCTTTGCACATATCAAGAAGTCCGAAGCAATTACAACGCATCACAAACAGACAAAAATCCTCCGAAAAACAGAGGAAAATTTCGCACCAGAGAAGCTCAAATCCAAATCAAAACAAAAAAGTAAGAAAATGGGTTTGATAGATTATATGAAATGGAAATTTCCGTAAAATAGCCTAAAAAGGAAGAATTGACCTATCCCCTCAAAACTGAATCTGGAAAGTAACGATGAGATATTCTAGAAAAGAAGACGAAGAAGATTTATGGGTCTATTAGCTAGTGGAGGAAATCCATTCAGAGTTTAATCAAAGAGAAATGATGAGTTTGCTTTTGTGGAGTAAAATTTCAACTTTTTCGTGAGGATGTTATTAAATTGTTGAGCAAACAAACCAAACCCAACCCAGAACTCATCAACAGTGAAGACGCTAAAAGGTATATCTTTTGTCTTTGTATTTAATTTTGTTGTTTTTGTTCGGCTGCTGAGGTTAGAAAGTGACAAACGAAAGTGACAGGTACACGACGAGACTCTTTTTTGTATTTTCCCCTTTACTTTTCACACGATGAGACTATTGAAAGTCGCATTGATTATTTTCTCCTGCCTGTAATTTAAGCAAGATTATAACTTAACTTCAATGATTTATACCTGTTTATTTGGAACAATCTAACTATTTAAGCCACAAATACGCCAAACCAAACCTGTGAGTCTGTCACTTACGTTTACATACATTACCTACGTTTTTACTTTATACAATAAGCATCCTTATACCGTTTTAAGTAAGAAAGGTGCATACCTAATTACTAGTACTATGAATTAAGAGCGATAGTAATAAAAAAAATATTAATAAAGTTTTGTTTATCAAACTTACAAGGCACATTAATTTGACCAAGTACTTGTTGTAGTGTAGACAACCTTTTTCTCTCTTAAAAAGGTTTTTGTCAACATTTTTTTATTTCTGTTTTGGAAAGCTAAAAACAAAAAATAACGTCATCATACTATCATTTACGTGACGTCATCGTTGCGCTGAAATTAAATCATCCAAAGAGAAAGTTCATATTTCCAAGATCCAATAAGGAATTTTTGTTTTCACATTGCCTACTTCTTTTGTCAATTTCAGTCTGAAATTGAATTTACGATTAGCAATGGCACATGACATCATCGCCCAAGGAAATGAGCCATTGAAATAGTCCACCTGGTTGACAGAGCCAAAACGATAAATATTAAAATTGACCAAATTTTTTTCGTGCCAATAAAAATTGGTCAATTTTCATAGTATATTTCACTAAAGAAAAGTAATCGTTATAGAATTATAATATAAACACGATTTTGGTGGAGTTGTGGCATGTAACTACTTACTGGTCAGTGGTCACGTAACCTCTGATTTCTTGTTTTTAAACGTGAAGGCGATTCACCAAATCCAAATCCTCACAACGACTTGTTTTTCAAGTAAATTGACCCTCATATTAAACATAACGAGACAAGTTATGAAGATGCTCCCTTGTACACTAGCAAGAAACCCAAAACTATTTACATATTTTGCTTCATCCAACGTTATCCAATTTTTATATATATGTATTCAAAACATTCTTCTAGTACAAATAACATTGGAATCGGGTCATGTTCGAGCAAACCATTTGGTACATGCTATTAAATGATCCTGCTTGCATTACTATGCTTGTATATACACTAAGTGGCTTTGAAAAAGGACAAGAGTATGTCAAACATTCAAACATTCTAAGGTTCCAAATTCGTTAAATTGTGAGTCCCATTTCTTCTATGCTCTGTTTTTCTTCTTTACTATTTCCTTGCTTTGTTTTGTTTCTCGTTTCTCACTTGTTTCTATAGCTCCAATCGTGTACTTGGTTTAAAAAGCTTAAGGTTTGAATTCAGACACACCCTTTAGCAGTTGCTTTGTGAAAAACATTTATGAAGGAAAAAAGACATTTGCTTCCTGATTTTCATAAATTTTATGGATTGATCACTTAGAGAAACACGTTGTTTCCAAGTGTGAGAACAAAAAACAAGAACATAGGATATATAATAATATGGGTCAAGACGTGAACTTGGGGAACTGGTTTCGCGGAGAAGCAAAGCTTCTCTCGCTGAGAAGATCATCATTTTCGGCTTCGTTCCCGTCTAAGCACAGAATGTTGATGTTATCAACACTCGGTTCAGATGAGCTCACAGTGCTGCTTGTAGCCATCGGAGAGCTTGAGACACTACCCGGCCGGCTTCTCACGCTGTACATTGATGATGCCGGAACTTTTGTCACAAGCGGCCGGAGATTTCCCGTCATGCCTCGTCTTATATCCTACACACGAAAGACCATGTTATACCATAAAGAACTTGAGAAAACACTTTTTTGCGGGTCAGATCATTGAGCGTCGGCCCAATGATTTATCTCTAGAGAGCTTGTGAGAAACTCGTTACCGAGGATTTTGTTCACTTCCGAGATTAGTCGGATGTTACAGCAGACAAAAGCCCTGTGCTACTTTAATAAAAGAAAATTAGACGAAAATATTGTATGACGTGATCTTACCATATGTCTTAAGGCCATATCGATCGAGCTTTTCGAGAGGTTTCTCCCATACCCAAGGCTGTTAAAAGCCGAGTTTGATTTCCCGGTTCCTCGACCGCCACTCTCGTTTAGCCGTGGTGGTCCTAGTTTCCTCATGTTCACCACTCTCTCGACCATTTTATTGCCCATAGCCACTGGGCTCAAGCTATCACAGCTACTTCCACCGTTGCTTGCCTTTGCTCGCCCACGCACACCCGTGACTGTCCCGTTAGTGTTCCCAATAGGTGCCCGACCTCTGGATGGCGAGCAAGATTGCCTTCTTGCATGTCCGACGCTGCCACTGGTGGGGCCACCTCCGCGTTCTATGGAACCCGATCTTGAACCTGGTGCTGAGGCTACTCCGGGTCTGCCTCTTGAAGCTGAGACCGGCCTGTCTGGTAAAGTCGTCCTCAGATTCGGTGGAGCTTCTAAAGAGAAACCAGGCATCTCGGGTGGTTTCCACGGCCTCGACGACTTCACAGCAGGAGAAGGAGAAGTCCCTCGGGACGGAGCCTTATTAGAAACTATTGATGGACCGGTTGGGGTTGAAGGCCTGCGGGTTGGTGTAGCCGGCCTTGATACAGGTTTTTTAGAAGGTGCAGAAGACGGTCGAGTATTAGACCGAGTTGGAGTAGCTGATCTTGCTGAACCAGTTGACGTCGTTGTAGTGCGTTGAGCCGCTGTAGTGGTAGTAGCACGTGCGGCAGTTAAGGTGGCACGTGAGGTGGGTGTTGAGGATCTAGAGTTTGAAGCTCGAGTGGTCACGGGCCTTGTTGTGGTTGTGGAGGTGGTTGGAGTTGTAGACCTTCTGGTTGGTGTGGAAGGTCTGCTCGTTGTTCTTGAGCTACCAGAGGAAGATGGTCTTCTGAGTCCAGCTACAGAGGAAGAGCTAGTTTGGGGCTTATTGTTGTTCCCTGAGAATATCTCTTCACGACAGTTCCCTAACTGCAGAACCCGACACAAGAGTTTCACTGCTTATACTTACAAAGACAAACGTAAACTTGGACCAGAGACATTTTAAGGAAATGAATGAGTTCTTTCTAACAAATTCGTTCATACCCGAGATTTAAGAACCGTGGGTCGAGAATTGGGAGCATCTAGCTGATTCACTACGCTTCTATGTGACTCTTTCTCAAACTGTGGCGTGCCTGGCGGCGTTAGCAGCCTGAACACGAGACAAGAACATCAGAGCAATGATCCATCGAAAAAGGAGATATTTGATTACACTCTAGCACTTAGCTCAAATAATCACAAGGATTCATGAAAAATAATTGCCTCTTGATGTAATTAAACCTTAGTTTTGTGTTAATTTCAATCTAATTTGGACAAATGCAATATATTCCCAAATTGCGGTTTTTTGTTTTTCTAATTTTGGAAGGCACAAATTGCAAAAAAAAAGAACACTTGGAATTTTCCTTTCAATTCTAATACCAAAACGATATTTCAATTCGAGAAATTAAAAGGAAACATTACCAGTCGTAATCGGACTTCTCATTCTCCGAATAAAGGAAATTCTCGGCGGCGGTTCTCCGGAGAGGATAACGTTGAGACGACGCCGTTTCAGAAATTCCAGAGAGCGCCGCCGCCGCCGCAGTCGTCAACGTTCCGTTGATATTAACATTATCGGATCCTAAAAAGACAACAAAATTCAAACACCATTGCCAAGACACAGATAAGTATATAAGTTTATATATGTATGTATAGAGAGAGAGAGAGAGACCTGTTAGAAGAGAATCTGCTCTTTGTTCTTTCTCGTGACGACGCATTTCAAGGAACATAGAGAGTTCTTCGTCTCTGTCGTGGGTCAACATTTTCGAAACCTGAGATTGAAACTTTCTGGGTCTCGTGTCCGAACTTGCACAAGAACAAAAATCTCCAAAATAAAATGAAAAAAGAATCGGACCAATTAGATCTGAGATCACATTAAGGGGCCCTAGACAGAGCTTGAACAGCCAATGAGAATAATAGAAGCCACACTAGAGAACAGGGGACAAGAACCCAAAACGGTTTTTTTAATTGATTCAGAGAGAGAGAGATAGAGAAGTTTTGAGTTGAAGAAGAAGAAGGGAGAGAGTGGGGAAGATGTTCTTCTCGACTAGATTTTTTTTTAAAAATTTGTTCAATTTTTAAAATTCCGATTTCAAACCAGACAACCCTGGGTCGTACCATATCTCTTGTTTTTTTCTCTTAAATAATTGAATATGGTTTTGAAAGTTTGAACAAAACACGAAGCATCGGGTTCAAAACGCAGAGGATCTAACAAGACCTGACATGACACGTTGTGCAATCTTTACCCATGAACATGCTATGTAATTACGGAAAGGCCACTTGTGTTCTTAAATGACTTCAAAATGTTATGGTGACTGAATTTATATGGTTAAAACTGTCCGACTAATTTGAAAAGTTAATTAGTATAAACTTTTTAATACAATCATACATGTTATCCCACACTAGATAGTAGATACGATGAAATTGAATCCTAGGTATCCAAGNGGAAAGGGGAAAAAAAAAAAAAAAAAAAAAAAAAAAGGTATCCAAGTGTACAAGCATGGCAGAGAACCATCAGTGAAAGTTACTTCGGGTAATTAATTAAGATTCCAAATAAATTACGACAGATATCTAGAAAAGCTATATCATTTATTAGTGTCCAATTAATGCTACCTTCCTTTTATTAGGGAGTACTAGTTTTTATTTTATTCATTGATTAGAAAAAGTTATTTTAAATGTTATTATAGAAAAAATTCCAACATGTTGTTTGTTAAGCAGGTTTGTAATATTCCTTCGTTTTCAAAGCAATCTATTCTCCATATATCACAAATCTTGTTACGAGGAGATATGAGAGTCGAAGATCTGCCTTTGTTCAAGTTGGTGTTTAATTTGGAGATTGATCCATCGACTGATGTATGTGTTGTTTAGACATTTCAATGAATGACTGGATTCTAATTGCGCAAAACAATTTTCCAAAAAGGATTAAAAACTTACTACGAATTATAATATCTAGTTTTAGAAGTTATAAAAAAAGCTATATTCATTCCTTATATAAATATTTGGTTTCTTTTGTACGCTTACCCGAAAAAATGTCGAATTTTTTTCCCGGCGAGTTTGCCAAGTACTTCCAATGGACCGTAAAAGAAAAAGAGAATCCATTTTTTGTTTATTCTTCGTCGCTTCCAATCATAGGCTCGTCCTGGTTCATGTCATATCCGCCTCCATCGGGTCCAAGCACCTTAAACCTGCTCACATTTGTTACACCACTTCCACATTAAAACCAAACCACCGTTTAAATCAATTTTTTGAGAGAAATTAATAATTTAAACGTTGAAAGATCAAAACCTTTCAATGATGAATTTTCCTTCCTTGTACTTCTGAGACTTCTCGTATGCAATTTCCTGAGGAGGGAAGTGAGAATTAGCATCAAAGAATCACAAAGAAAGTTGTTTACAAGTAAGAGTTTAGAGTATTGTACGTATTTCCAGCCAACAAGAGAGCCACAGCTAACACAAAAGATGTCAGCTACAGTGTGCCAACCAGTCATCATGACGCGATGCTCCTTCTCTCCAACCGTCACATTGACACTATGAAATAGTATAAAAAAGGGTTGCTGATAAATAAGGGAACCTTGTCACGATTCCTTGTATGATCAAATCCTTCTAAGTAGTACTTACACATTGTCGAAAAGATAAGCCCTTCCGTGCTTGCAGTGAAATGACTGGAAACAACAACAAGCAACGAATACAAATCAGGTAGCTGTTTGATCAATTCAAGAACATTAATCAACACTGTCGAAACACAAGGATGGGCAGAAATCATGGTGTGTTCAACAGGAAACTACAAATGAAGAATTGAAGGGTCAATTCCCAAGTTGTTTGATCAGTACGGAAATGTGGTGTTTCATCTGGTCTCAAGGGTCAATCTAAGAGCATGAATCAATCAAGAAGAACTGAAAGGTCAATTTACATTTCCCATGTTATTTTTGATCAGTCTGAAAATGCAAGTAGTGCGTTTCAATCAGACATTTAAACAAAACATAACAGCCATTAACAAGAGCTATGTAACTAAATTGAAACGGAAATGAAATGAAGAAGGAAGCAGTGAAGAGAAGAAATGGAAATGAACCTTTGAGATAAGATCATTAGCAACTGCGAAATGTGTGTGACAATGCTTGCAGCTATAAACCAGTCCTTCGAGGTCAATCACGAATAATCTTCCCATTTTGAACAAATCCACCTACCTGAAAACACACCACCAACAGATCTCAATTTCCGACACAGATCTCAACACTAGTCATGATTATACATACGCAGCAAAAGCAACTTAAGATTCTGATCCAACACGCTATTAAAATTGAACAGAGAAATTAAATCCCACTGAAACGAAACAAGTAACAACAAACCAACCGAGAGATTTTCTCAGAACAGGCGAGAAGAACACAATCAATATTCAGAGAAATTACCAGAGAACAGGTCGCGTTTCACGAAATACAACATTAAATTGGTAGAAAACCAAAAAAAAAAAAGAAGAGATCGAAAGCGCGTTAATCTCGAGAAAAAAGCTTCAATCAATTGTCAAAAAAAGGTAACGAAATAGTAGTAACTAAGAAACTTGCGTAGTTCGCAAGACGCCGAGTGGACAATTAAAAAGTAGGAGAGAGAATCGGAAAACGAAAATCTTCCAAGAATTTAATTTTCCAGGCAAGGCAAGAGAAAAAAATTCCCCAGAGGAAGAGAAAATTAGTAAGGGAGAGAAAATCAAGAAAAAAAACAAAAAGAAAGAAAGTGGAACAACCAAAATTGATCTTACCCCGAAGGAGAAACGCCAGAGCAAGGGGGAGGTTTCGAATTTTCCATGCATTTATATATAGATAGATTCCAATACTTTACTAGTAAAAAGAATAAAAAAGCCAGGGGGCTACTACGGCCCATGGCCTTATTCTTCAAGGAAATTAAGTAAGGAATTAATCACGCTTTACACGTGTACAACAGTTATCTATTAGTACAGCTTTTATCTATTCCCACGGGTAATATGTCTGTACTATTGGACTAGGTTTAATTGATCGTGTTCGAACCAGCGAGAAAACCTGAACTAAGTTCATATGGGTAATTGGAACTAAACCGGGATATAATCGAAGCGAACCCCAGAGCCACAATCAGGCCAAAGTAATGAGCTAAACCTTTGTTTTTTTTTTGGGTCAGCTAAACCTTTGTTCCAATACAAGAATGTGTTAAATTCTTATCACTGAGACGTGACTTTGATATCAATTTGAGAACGGGGTATAATTGTATTTTTTTTTTTTATAAAAAGAATCGATATGTCAATTTGAGAGTTCCCATAGAGAATCTTGAGGAACATGGAGACAAATTTTGGATTCGTCTAGACCATAAATTGAGACACCGGAAAAATTGTCAAGGAGGAGTCCTACATTGTATAAAATGGGGGGAAAAAACGACCTTTCAATCTTTCTACTAAACCATTCTTTGGTATTAAACAAATTTCTCAACAAATAATCTTGAGGAAGGGAGTATTCATTTGAAAGATGAAGAAACATACCTTTTCACTCTTCTTCTCCATTGGTTTTATCAACCAATCTTGCTTATTCTCTGAGGAGGCCACACAACACGAGTGACCCGTCCTTGAATTAAACCCAAAGGAATCTGCCAAAAACAAGTTTATCCAGATCATTCACATGGGACGAGCCTTGAAGAGTATCATATCCATCATCTACATTCAAAACCTTTCAAACTATGTACGCAGAGGACTTACAGGGCCAAAAGTTCTTGAGTCTAAGCTGGATTTTTTGTTATCTCCTTCTACCCAACAATGACCTTCTGGGACTCTAATCACATCCCGAGAACTACTTATCCATTCGCCAGGCATCCCAACTATTCTCTTTATGTACCTATCCTTGAAATGTGTCGGAGAGCTGCCATAGATATACAGTTCCCATTGTTAGGAGGGCAATGATGTATTTCAAATTATACATGTTAGAACACATACAACAAAACGTCAGAGGAACATTACAAAACGGATTTGATACCAGAAAAAACTGAGCTATGGAAGCAAAAGACAAGAACAGAATCAAAAGTGTTTGATTTCATGGCCAAATATTTAGACTACATTATATCAAAAGTACGGTTTCTTGGGGCAATGTCCAGAGATTGAATATGCACACGTTTCATGCTTCAAAACCACAAATATAAATGTTTGTTTTAAAAGGTTCTAGTGATTAGTTTTGATGAAATTGTGAATGCTGTAACCATCCAAGAGAAAACATTAACAAGAGACCAACACGTAATCAAGTTTTACCCATAATATAGTTATCTTCTCTTATCGACACAAAGTGGCTTGGCATTAAAGGGAACATACCTGAACACTACAACATCCCCACGTGCAAACTTGTAATCCTTAAGGCAAAATTTGTCCACGAGTACAAAATCATCTACATCAACAATTGAACATCTAGTAAGAAAGAAGAATGGTCCAAAAGAAGTCCTTTTTATTTCAAAAAGATGCTTACCTAAATAAGAATTTCGCTGGGGATTTAATGTGGGAGACATGGAATCTCCTCTCACCGGAACAACGCTACAACATCTATCTGAAATGGTAAGCCCTATAATACCTCCAGTGAATGATTTCTTTGCCACTTGCCATAATAAATTGTGGATTCCCATGTCCAAGATGGCCTATCTAATATGTGATTCTCAGTAACAGGCATAGAACCATCTATCTGCAACAAAACCACAAGGATCCAGAGTTGATAGATGTTTTAAATCATGTTTCTAATACAAAATGAGATAATCCATCAATTGCATTGCATCGCATCTTACAATAACCTTAAATATCGTCTCAATCAAAACCAACCCAAAACAATTATATAAAACTGAAAACCATTTCTGATTAAAGACGACAGTCTAAAAACCCATAGCATTGTCAACCAATTCATGAACCGATCTTGTAAATCTTATCTCAAACTATGCTGAACTAAAGCCAATCGATTCATGAAACTGAAAAGATTGAATTTGAAACTAATCTGAAGTCTGAGCCTAATCGAACCGTATTCAGGAGAATAAGTTGGCGAGACGAACAATAAAAAAACTAAAATTTCTAAGGTAATGTTGACTACCTGCGAATCAGTTTTACGAAGAAGAAGAGAGCAGAACAAGAGCTCGCGACTATGTGAAGAGGAATCAGGGTTTCTCTTTTGCTCAAGAATCAACACTTTGATTTGTCTACAGGGTTTAACTGGAACCAAAAAATCGCCGGTTCAAGCAAGATGTTTGGGTCGCAGAATTTAACTGGTTGCTTCCGGTTCAACACTATTAATCTCAGCCGTTGATTCCGTTACAAGATGTTTCTCTTTTTTTTTTGAACATTTTTGTGTTTTAGCAGAATATACTGAAGATCTTGTTGCAAAGAAGGTAAAAAGCTCTAACCTCCTGCGTTCACTTCATTCAATTTTTTTTTCCTGTTTCTGGGAACGGAAGTGTGGTGGTGGGTTTAAAGTCAAACCCAGCATTTTATATTATAATACTTACATCTCGATACAATGTTAAAATTTAATTCTAATCCTATAAAACTATTACACGTCTCATGATCTTCGCTGCAAGTACAGTACTTGATCTTCAAAAGTAGCTTGTAACACAGGAAACCTGAAAAAGAACCTTCTCTCCTCCAAAACGATGTGCATTTCTGACACTAATGTCTGGTGAAAAAAACCTTTCATTTGATCTGAGGTTTTTGTCTTGTCTTTGTGAACTGTAAGTCTCCGTTAAGAACAGCTGCTACGAATTTCTCAACTTCCTCCATAGTCATATCGCCTTTGTATGTAGCAAACTTACCTCGTCGAGGCTTGTAAGCTATTAGGACCTTATCAGATGTTTTGAACTCTGATTTGTCAAGTGAGCTCAAGAACGAAGATTGTTTTGCTGCATCTAGAAGTGAATAGGATACTGTGTCCTGAGAACCTGTGGTTGAAGCTTGTCGTCGAGACAGTGATTTCTGGGATACCTAAACAAAGAATAGAGCCAGAGGAATATTCATCATTAAGTCAAAGAACCAAAAAAAAAAAAAAGCAATGGCTTGAAGAAAAACACAGCTTCACTTCTTGACATTTACTCGAGAGTTGTGTTTAGCTATCAAATTGAGCTAAATGCCTATAGATAGAGCCAAGAGGTGATATATTTGCTTACCTTGGACAATATTGACTGCAACTTCTCTTTCCCATGTGATGATCTGAAGGCACCAATGATACAAACAGGAGTGTTCTCCCCACAAATGGAGTCGAAATTTGGTCTCGAGAGAAGAGGTATACTTTCTGAGGACTCGTTAGGTGCTTGGCCCGGCTGACTCTTTGAAGAGACCTTCTTGTTCTTTTTCTCAAATCCTTCAAGCAATTTCCCAAGTTCTTGGACAGCTGATTTCAGATTTTTCACAGTGATACCTGTTTTCAGGACTTGCTTCTCCCCATTCGATAACCAGCCAACTATTGCCGGCAACGCGTCAACCCCCAACTTCCGTATCTTTGGATCAGAAGTATCATGGACCTATAAGATCATGAAAAGAAAATGTTTTAGCTGAAAGGATTCCATGTCTAGGTGAATAGTCAGGGTGTTAGCCAAAAGGCAAACACCCATTCCCGCAAGTAAACATAATTAAGCTCAAATTTGCTGTCCCCGTCTATAAACATGGACCAGGAAACCACCCATAAGTTTTAGGGCCAGCAGATTCGCAGAAACAATGACTGTAGGGCTACTGATGTAAGTGGAAGTAAAAGCCAATATAACAAACCTCTGTGTTGTAAAAGACAAAGCGTCCATTGTACAAGCCGCTAAGAACACGCCAGATGACAGGAGTGTCTTTCTTTGTTGACAGAAGCATAACTGTAGGAGTCCTCTGTGAGCTAACAGCAGAGACATCGAATGTATTCAGGTCAATCCTTTTTGAGAATCTCGGTAGATGTTCCTGGCAGAAGCTTTTCACCTTCTTTGCAACAAGCTCTTCAGTATATTCTGCTAAGGTAGCTTTGCCACTTGATGTGTATGAATAAACAAACAACCTTGGAGCCCTACGAGGAACTATGCCTAGTTGTTTGCAAAGAGAGGATTCTGTTTCACAATTTAAACGCCCAACCTGTAAACATAAAAGTTTAGTCATGTAAAAAAAGAAAAGAAAGGAAAGTTGTTCTTTTAAAACTAAAAGAGAAAATATGAGGATCAACCATGTTCACAACTAAAAAAACTAAGCTTTTTGTCTGAAACAAAAACCAAAAACCCGAAATCAATTGACTCAACAAGCACATGTTTTTACCTTTAAAGCTCCTTGCAAGGACTCGGCAACTTCCTCTATGATTGATTCATGGTACTGGGTTCCCCTTTGAGATGGAAGATACGACAACACAAGCCAAGTCATCCCTTGGTCCATAATTTCCCTTTTATAGACCTGCGAACTTATGGTTCGGATAGTTGCTGCTGTACCGCTCTTTGATTTAGATTCAGCCTTTGATGAGCTACCAAAGCCACCAAACTGATCCCTTCCTTTAGAACTACCGCCCGAAAACATGGAAAAGATATCATCCATCCCAAAACCAAAGGAGCTTTCACTAGGACCACCAAACGAAAAAGAAAATGATTTGGAGCCTCCCCCTCCCCCTCCCCCACCGCCCATATTTTGCCATCCACCTGGCCCTCCAAAATTGAAACCACCACCACCATGTCCACCATTACCTCCGGGAAAACCTGAGTCAAATCCAGGCTGTCCTTTCTCATCTCCATAAAGATCATAGTTTTTCCTCTTCTCTTCATCAGATAAGATCTCATAAGCTGTTACATAAAAATCAGGGTTTAAACTTGTCAAAGCCAGATAAAGAGATATTCAATGTATGCCACTAACCCCCATGGCCACAAAGCAAGGACAAAATTATAATGTACTCAAGATTCATTTACAGAGCTGCATTAGCAAAAAACATATCTATAGAATAATGAAGGAAGTGCTAGCGTTGAATCTAGATACCCACCATTATTAATCTCAGCAAACTTCTCCTGAGCACCCTTATTTTTGTTTTTATCTGGGTGATATTTCAGAGATAACCTAGAAAAAAAGTCACAAGCTACATGAGTAAAAATCATTCATTGGAATTCTTAACTTAGCCAGAGGTTAGAATTGAAGGGTACGTACTTGTGGAAAGCTTTCTGGATTTCACGCTGCTTTGCATCCCGAGACACTCCAAGAACCTGAAGATACATACAACGTATCAAATTTGTTAGCCCAAGTACAGAGCCTAATTTGTATCCAATCCCCAATCCCCAATACGAATCCCAAGTCAGAACTCCGATAAACAGAATGATCATCGAATTTCACTATTACTCGAAATCCATCAAGAGAAACCTTCAATTAGAAAGGAGATGATCAAACGTAACTAATCACCAACCCAATTCACAATTTCGGTCCCCAATCAAGAGACTTGTTAATGAACATAAAAAGAGAAACAAGTTTGAAATCTCATATTTGGAAGTAAAGTTCCATGAAATTGGAAAAAAACCATACCTTATAAGGATCAGCGCTTTTCGCTTCAGCATTCAACAACAACAATGTCGACACAAGAACAACAGATATCGCCAACCTTGTTGTCACCATCCCGATAATACACAATCTCTGGATCTTCTTTTTTTTTTTTGCTTAATTTTTTTTTTGTCAACGAATCTCTTCTTCTTCTTCTAAGCGGTGTCTATTATTCACGGAGCTCAACGCTTCGGGAAAATTCGAGAAGACAACAATTCCATTAAATAGGTTCGCAGGGTTTAAAGAAGAAAATCGATATTTCTCGAGTAACCCATATATTATTATTTACTTTAGAATATTACCCATATTTACTAGTCTTACAAAAGACACCAAATTCGTCAATTAGATTAAGAAATTGATGGGGAAAATTAGTCACTACAAAAAATACTTGGGTTTTTTTTGTATTTCTGGAAATAATTACCGGTTGCTTCTCGGTCTCAATTTAAGGCGGGTATCATACGTGGCGAATTTGATGTAATCCCACGTATCTTAACCAATAAGATTTTAGTAAGCGAGCGATCGATGTTCGATTGCGATCACGCGCTAAAAAGATGACGCGCTATCATAGTTTGGGCTTGGCCCAATCTTTTGTAATCAGCCCAGAATTAAAGTCTCCGGTTGCGTGATCGGAATCCGATCAGAGCGACGGTAAGTATTTTGTTTCTTTCTTCGACTGTGAAAAAATAAAGGAAACAATTATCACTATTGACATTGTAATGTTTGAAGAGCTTAAGAGAGGTTGAAAGACGGAGAAGAAGACGACGAGGAAGAAGAAAGACGATCTTCTTATTTCTTCTCTTCGCTGTCTCTACTAGCTTTGCTTTTTTTTTTTCCTCCGCCGTGAGAGTTTACTGTCATCGTCACAAACCCCTAGGGTTCATCCTCGACGCTTCATTGGTTGATTAGGTCAAGGATTTCGTCGGATCTGATGGCGTTATCGGCGTCCGATTTGCCGGCTATGTACACGCTTCTAGCAAATTCAATGAGCGGTGACGAAACTCTTCGGCGGCCGGCGGAGGCGGCTCTCTCTCAGTCGGAGAGTAGACCTGGTTTCTGTTCTTGCCTCATGGTAGCGTTTCTAATCTATTTCTCTTGTGGTTTCTGCTAATGTCTATCGATTTTAATCGCTCATTTCCTCTGGTTTGGTTGTAGGAAGTAATTGCATCCAAGGATTTGGTGTCCCATGTGGACGTTCGATTGATGGCCTCAGTGTATTTCAAGAACAGTATCAACCGTCATTGGAAGAGCAGACGAAATTCATGGTAAGTTCAGGTTGTTTCCGGAATTCAGCAATTTTTACTGATGATTCTGATTAGCTGGCTGGTTTAGATTCTCTGCAAATGTTACTGCCCTATGTGTTAGGCGTTGACACTCTTTCTGGCAATTCTACAGGAGTATGAGCAACGAGGAAAAGAGTCATCTGAGGCAGAAATTGTTGTCTCACTTGAGAGAAGAGAACTACCAGGTGTTGTAACATTTGCTTTGTTTGTTGATGACTGGTTTTGATCTGTTTCCCTTGACTGCACCATTTAAGACATATTATGTAAGCATATCTATCTAATTTTGTTTGCTTTATGAACAGATAGCGGAAATGTTGGCTGTTCTCATATCGAAGATAGCCCGCTTTGATTATCCTAGGGAATGGTCAGCATTTTCACTTCATAATTCATTTTATCTGGACAGTGTCTTCCTCAATTTGCTGAGTTTTTGCATTGATTCTCTTAGAAAAAATAAATGGTTTTTTGTGCTTCATGATGTCAGGCCTGACCTCTTTTCAGTACTAGCTCAACAGCTTCACTCAGCTGACGTTCTTGCTTCTCACAGAATCTTTCTGATTCTTTTTCGAACCTTAAAGGAATTGTCCACTAAACGTCTCACTGCAGATCAGAGAACCTTTGCTGAGGTGTGTCTGCTACTAACATCATCCCCTTATCAATTTTCTTTCTCCCCTTGCATGAATTTATTTTTGGACCAAAGCTTGGTTTTTTGCTTTAGTAAAGGATAAGGTCCAGTTTAATTTGTTGGCAGATCTCGTCGCAATTCTTCGACTTTAGCTGGCACCTTTGGCAAACTGATGTCCAAACAATTCTACTAGGCTTTTCAACTATGTCTCAGAGCTATGGTTCAAATAATGCCGAGCAGCATCACGATGAGCTTTTTCTGACTTGTGAGAGGTGGTTTTTATGTTTGAAAATAGTGCGCCAACTCATAATTTCAGGATTTCAAAGCGATGCCAAAACTATACAGGTAGATACACTATACTTCTTCTTGACTCTCTTTTTTAGTTCATTATCACATTCACCTTCAGCTATCTCCCTTCTCTGAACTAGTGGTATATCTTTGCCGAATATGTGTTCCGTCCTCTCCCCTCCATTTCTTCTGCTATCACCCAATGGTTAAGCTGAAAACATAACCTTGATAGATTGATTAACTGTATTGGAATATAGAGTTCGTTCTTGCTCTCAGCCATATGCTCTACATGCAGATATATGAATATACAGCTAACTCTTTTCTCTCAGGAGATTCAACCAGTGAAAGAAGTCTCTCCTGCGCTCTTGAACGCGGTTCAATCCTTGCTTCCATATTGTGAGATTTATTAGTGTTGAACATTCTTTTTTCATGCATATTTCCTCGCTTCAATCTGTCACCACACATAAATATGGTTTTACTAACAGTTGTGGAGTCTCCATGCAGATTCATCTTTTCAGAATCGAGATCCTAAATTCTGGGAGTTTGTAAAGAAGGCATGTGTCAAGCTGATGAAAGTGTTAGGTGCTGTTCAAAGCAGACATCCTTATTCGTTTGGAGATAAATGTGCTCTTCCAGTTGTAATGGACTTCTGCTTAAACAAGATAACAGACCCTCAACAGGAATTGTTGCCATTTGAAGAATTTTTTATTCAGTGTATGGTGATGGTGAAATCTGTGCTTGAATGTAAAGAATATAAGCCAAGTCTAACTGGTCGTGTGGTAGATGAAAATGGAGTTACATTTGAGCAAAGGAAGAAGAATGCTTCAACCACGGTTGGTGGAATTGTGTCTTCACTTTTACCCAATGAAAGGATAGTTCTTTTATGCAACATACTAGTGAGAAGGTAATACTCTAACTAATGATAAGATATGTGAATTCAAATTATTTGGTTCTCTCTTACTTACCAAACTCTGGCCCTGTTAATTTCAAATTATTTCATGCCTAAGTTCTTATTAAGGTAATTTGAAAAGTACAGAAATTTTAATTACCAATTCAAAATCCAAAACAAAATATGAGCTGGGGCAATCTTGTGGACACATAATGATCTTGTTGCTGTACATCCATGTATCTCTGTTCTCAATCTCTTCACCGAAAAGTTGCTAAGTGCATGGAATAGATGAGAAGGTGTTGCTACCATTGGGCCCTGGTGGATTTAGTTTGAAAAATATTGCATGCATCTAGTCATTTGTTTTGGTGTGAACTGTGATGCTGTCATGTATTCATACCTCCATACAATTACCATTCCCTGGTAGTGATATGAATGATGCCTGGAAGAATAGTTTACTGAAATTTAATCATTAACATTCCAACAGGTATTTTGTTCTAACAGCAAGTGACCTAGAGGAGTGGTACCAGAACCCTGAGTCCTTTCATCATGAGCAGGACATGATTCAGTGGACAGAGAAATTGAGGCCTTGCGCTGAAGCTCTATATATGGTTTTGTTTGAGAACTACAGCCAAGTAAGTAGCAAATGGTCTTATGCATTTTATCCTAGTCTGAAAAGAAGTCTGCTAATTGTAACCCAAAAAAAAAGAGATAAGAAGTCTGCTAACGGATATAACATTATAAACTGATGCTTACTCTATCTGTCTCCATCATTGTAAACAGCTGCTAGGACCTATTGTTGTGTCCATCCTTCAAGAAGCAATGAATAATTGTCCCCCTTCTGTTACTGAAATAACTCCTGCACTGCTTCTTAAAGATGCGGCATATGCTGCTACTGCATATGTCTACTATGAGCTCTCGAATTATCTTAATTTCAGAGACTGGTATGCTCTTGATCTTCTTACGTGTGGATTTTTTTTCATCTCCTCTAAACATTGCTGTGTGATATTCATAATTGGACCTTCATTTTGCCAGCCAGCAGAATGTGACTAGATTTTTTGATTAGTCAGGTAATTCATGTGCCCTTCTTAATGATCGGATGATTTGGCTGCAGGTTTAATGGTGCTCTATCCCTTGAGCTCTCAAATGACCACCCAAATAGGCGTATCATCCACCGAAAAGTTGCTATGATATTGGGACATTGGGTTTCAGAGGTATGTTGTTTTACTTCGGCTTTACTATGTTTATGCAGCTAAGCTTGACTAGGCTGTAGAGGAAATTGCATCTTATCTTCTGTAAGAAAATACATCTTCTCAATGCATGAACGATTATAACATAATACGCAAAATGACGTACTCTCTTGTCCACAAATTGAGTTAATTATAAAGAAGATTTTTTTTTTTGTTATTTCTTAACAAGTAGCTAGTAGGGTTTACTTATCATGTTGGTTCGCATTCTCTTCTCTGCCATAGTTTTCGTTAAATTCTATTTTGGTTGAAAAATTGTTGACTTATGGTTTATGGTTGATGATAACAACCTTTCAGATTAAAGATGACACAAAAAGAGCAGTGTATTGCTCTTTGATCAAATTGTTGCAAGACAATGACCTCGCTGTCAAGGTAGTCGTCTTATCTCATTATTGTTGCTTTTATCTTTCTGTCTTGCATTAAGGACGCATTTTCCTCCTTTTTTATTTTTCTATATTGACTGCCTCTAAGATCGTTTGTTTACTTATCTAGCTGGCAGCTAGTAGGTCATTATGCTTACATGTCGAGGATGCAAATTTTTCGGAGCAAAGTTTTCTTGATCTTCTTCCAATCTGTTGGGAATCATGTTTCAAAATGGTTGAGGAAGTTCAAGAGTTTGATTCGAAGGTACATAATATAGCTGCCTCAAATTCATTATATCACTCCCTCTATTCTACTTACTTTTGGTGACTCATATGGCTCTTTATCATTTCATCTAACTATTCTTTCTTTTTTCTCAGGTTCAAGTTCTGAACTTGATTTCTACTCTTATTGGCCATGTTAGTGAAGTCATTCCGTACGCACAAAAGTTGGTGCAATTCTTCCAGAAGGTATAATAGCATTCTTTCTGTATATGCTAATTCTTATCTTTGTGCACAAATGATATTTACTATCTATGCGCTTGACTTAACAGGTTTGGGAGGAATCTTCTGGTGAAAGCCTTCTACAGATTCAGCTTCTTGTTGCACTGCGAAATTTTGTGATTGCGCTAGGTTATCAGTCTCCCATTTGCTATAGCATACTGCTTCCAATACTTCAAAAGGGAATCGACATAAATAGCCCTGATGCACTCAACCTTCTAGAGGATAGCATGGCAGTAAGTTTCCATTTCATAAGATGTATATCTTTCTTTGCCGCTGATAGAAATGTGCTATATATAAATGACACTGTTCTACATATGTAGTTATGGGAAACCACACTTTCATATGCTCCTATGATGGTGCCCCAGCTATTGGCATGCTTTCCCTATATGGTGGAGATCATTGAAAGAAGTTTTGATCATTTACAGGTTGGTTTTTTAAAGTTTTCTAGGAGTTGACGTTTTGATTCATTAATGACCTATACGTGTGTGTTCAGATTTACTGGAAGTTTTATGTTAATAGTACGTTAAGACATTCAAATGACCATATACTCCTGAAAAGGCTGACTAACATCTTAACCGAAAGTAGGTTGCTGTCAGTATCATGGAATCATATATCATTTTGGATGGAGGAGAATTTCTAAATATGCATGCTTCAAGTGTCGCAAAGATTCTTGATCTTATTGTTGGAAATGTAAATGATAAGGGGTTACTTTCAATTCTTCCAGTGATTGACATCTTAGTTCAGGTGCGTATAATTTTTCATTTTCCCAATTTGTGCTGACAGACAACATATTTTCATGTTCCTTATGTTTTATCATTGTGAGCAATAAATAAATATGAATCCATTACCATATTGGAGCCGTTCTGCACGTATATAAATCTGTCAAATAAACCTTTGTTTTTAGCAATACTTTGATTTAAGTAGTGAGTCTATATTCTCTCAAAGACTCTTCTGTAACCAAATTTAATTGGTCGTATTCATTTTGTGATGGTGTTGTGTACCACAGATACTTATTCTGCTGTTAAATATTTACACCGCAGTTATTTTTGTATTACATAACCTCAACTCTTGTATACATATAAATTGACCAGTAATGGAATTTTATTGGCTGATTACAGTGAAACTTTATGACTGTCTATATAAATGTGTGTGTGTGTGTAGAATTACGCCAAGTTTTAACTTCTTGATTTGAACATTTTTTTGTATATTGAACAGTGTTTTCCTGTGGAAGTGCCCCCTCTCATCAGCAGCTGTTTGCAGGTGAATTTTTAGTCTTCTTTTGATGGATGAATAAATCCATATACTTCCTTAATACATCTGATGGAGTTGGTTTGTACGTTTTCTCGCAGAAACTGGTGATCATTTGCTTGAGTGGAGGAGATGACCGTGATCCATCTAAGACTGCAGTTAAAGCATCTTCAGCAGCTATCCTGGCTAGGATTCTGGTGATGAACACCACTTACCTGGCCCAGTTAACATCTGATTCATCTCTTTCAGTGTTACTCCAACAGGCAGGGGTCCCAATTGAAGATAACGTACTCCTTTGCCTCATCGACATTTGGCTCGACAAGGTCAGTGGGGAACATACAATCTTGAACATGTTTAACCAGCTTTCTGAAACTTTAATTTTTTTTACAATGGGCTTGCACGAATTCTTTCATGTCGTTAAATGGTCTTTTTTTTTTTCTAATCTTAAGCAATAACTCTTTTCCATACTGCTAAAATGTTGAAATGCTTGTTTCTTCTTCATTATCTGACTCTTCTTGGTATTGCATCTACTCGTGTGCAGGTGGACCATGCATCTCCCATGCAAAAAAAGACATTTGGCTTGGCTCTTTCCATAATACTTACACTTAGAATGCCTCAAGTTCTTGACAAGCTTGATCAAATACTAAGGTACACGTTTGCACAATCTGAGTATTAACAAGTTGACTTACGTATTTTTGTGATATAATTGATTGCGTTTCCGGAAACAGTACATGCACCACCGTGATCCTGGGTGAAAACAAAGATTTAACAGAAGAAGAATCAAGGTCTGAGACTTTATTTAATTGCTTTAAGTAGTAAATTAATTTTAAGTCACTTTTGTGAACTGTTCACAACACTAAGTAAGAAAACATACAATTTATAATTCCAGCGGGGACATGAGTTCAAGCAGGTCTCACGGAGAAGAAACCCCCCCAAGCAAAGAGTTACGGAAAAGTCAGGTAAAAGTTAATAAAAACAAAAAAAGGTTTTCTTAACAAACCAGCTTCTACAGAGCCACTGATTTTTACATTTCTCTTTTTGGGAAGATCAAAGTTTCCGACCCAATTTACCAGATGTCACTAGAGAACTCAACGCGTGAGAACCTTCAGACATGTTCTACACTTCATGGAGATGCCTTTAATTCTGCCATCGGTAGGATGCACCCATCGGCGCTTGCACAAGTGAAGCAAGCCTTAAAGCTACCATGATTAAAGTGTTTTTGCCTCTTCATTGTTTGTTTCCTTATCACTTAAAGACCAGCTGTATTCAAGTGAGTTTCTGATTCCTTGTTATTCTCCCTTCTCTGCGTCTTTCATTAAAAAACCTCCATTGTGTCTGCCTCGTCCATATTCATCAGCACATACATTGAGAGATATGGTTACAACTGTTGTAAGAAAATTTTGCCCATATAAGTATAGACACACGAATCATTATTTAGATATGTATTTAGGTAGGAAATACTCGTTTGGCTACTAATTCATATGCAGTACGCATGTATATGCACATAAAATTAGATATCATCTTTCAATGTTTATGTGGAGAGTTACCGTATTGAGTAATGTAGTGGCATGTGTATATTTGATGCATCTTCACCATTTGATCTGACTCGCCACTTCATATCTGTTCAGGTGAGTGAGCTTTTCTTCCCTTTACGGTTACGGATTTGATGGGTGTGTTACATAGGCGTGCCTGTTGCATTATCCTCTGCCACCTTGGCGGTTTGAGGAACTATGTACATATCTTTGATGAGGTGCGTCTCTTTTAGCTGCCCATGCGTTTTTTGCCTTAGAGGACAAAAGGAGGCGCTATGGTTGAGTTTAATATGTCACAATTCATTCTTCAACAACCTTTTTTTGTCCCCATTTTACAAAACAAAAGAAATGTGAGTCAAAATAGGGAGATCTTTAGGATGTATTTCGGGTCTGTCTTGTCCCAAGAGCTCTAACAACAATGATGGGAAAAGGTCGGAATTTTGTTAAATCCTTTACTTTTTACTCTCCCTTTTTTTGTCGTACTTTTCTACATTTTGATTTTTCACTCAAGAAGAGACTAAAAATATTCTCTCTTATAAATAGTTTGGATTAATGATTTACACGAAAAAAAAAATTGGAATATTTGTGCTGTGATCGTTCGCAATGTTAGCTCCGAAAAGCAGATTTTCATCTCACTAACTCTGATTTCCTTCACCTTGCTCGTGTAACTACTCTCTTCACCATAGTTTTGTGAAAACACGTAATTTGGTAATTAAGAATGACGTCAAAATACTAGTAATTAACAATAACGTCAAAATACATCTGTTTTGGAAACATTTCCATTTCCCAGCCTCTTGGTTCGACAGTTATGCACTGTCGAGTTTTTATGCCTTAAAGTCTCTATGAAGAAGTGTGATCAATTTATCGGAGACGAATAAATCAGAATGTCTCAATTGATCCCTTAATGTACTTATAATATGGATACGGTCGTGTGCAAGCTCGGCCACAACATAAACTGATGTTTTTTTCAAGGAAAAACAAGCTCCGTGTACTGAGAAATTCTTATTAATGATGACTTTCCAAAAATGGGAATAATGTAAAATTAATCACCTATGTGTTCTCCGAAGGCTCTTTACTTCCGGTATTGTTGGATCTCTTTTACAACACCATCGGTCAGCGAGTCAACATCGTGATTCTTCCCGTAGAATTTCACAAAGTTCATCTCGGGACTCATCAAGTACCTTCACCCACAACATGTTTTTATATCAGAACTCCAACCACCAATAAAAGAGATCAGACACTACTGAGCCAATATACAAGATGAATAGATACATTACATGACTGTAACAATGTAAATCCTGAAATTTGAGTATAGCTACTACTATCTTTTATATTCCTATGTGTATAAGCATGAACAATAGTAAAACCTGCATGTTAACTATGATTTTCTAACAAAAACTATGTAAAGGGATAATAAGTACACATACATGACTATAGAGTGATCAACGAGATAGTCTGAATCTTCCTCTTCCGTCTTCATGTAGTAAACACGGTAAGATCGGGCCACCGATTTTATTTCTTCAGGGCTCCCGGTTAACCCGATCAATTTTGGGTGAAATTCTACAAGAAATATCAGACTATGAATTTTCACTACTAAAACCAAATGAACCTTTCGGAGTGAAAAATATCTACCTTTGACATATTCATGTACTTGCTGAACTGTGTCTCTTTCAGGATCCACAGAGATAAACACTGGCACCACATCTACTCCCGACTTTGCCTCTGTGTAAATGTGACAGAACTTTAGAGAAAAAATCTCCAAATGTGGAATCACTTGAATGAAAAAATGTCGGCATCTCACTTATTTTGTCAATGGCAGCAGCTAACTTAATAAGCTCGTCAGGACAGATATCGGGACAATGAGTAAAGCCAAAGTATAAAATGGTCCATTTTCCCATCAAGTCTTTCTCTGTAACACGTTTTCCATCGTCTCTTATAAGGCTGAAAGGTCCTCCAATGGCTGCTTTTCCAGCAGATGGTCCCTCCTTGACGGCTATAGAATTTTTATTTATATCTAAACCAACAAGAACCCAAGTCAGTATACAAAGAAGAATAGAAATAAGCAATAACCAAGAAGATTTTAGAAGGATTTGAAATTCACAACAACTCAAATGTAAAATTCTAAAGCATTTACAAAGTAATTAAAGTGTTATCACTAAAGTCAAATAATTTCAGATATCGTTTTGCTAAGGGGTAAGCCCTGTGATCACGAAGCTACAAACCATGTATTCAATTAGGAGAGTTTCTACATTACATTTCACAACTCCATTAGCAAATGGACTCCACAATGCAAGATATTGAGAGCTCGCTCAAAATCCTAGCACCTCAGTTTTACTTTTATCTCACAATCCAAACTAAAAAAAAATGGGAGCTATGTAGCAAAATCAAGTTCTGGTTAGAATTTTACGAAAGAATAAAAAAATAAACTCACCATAGATGAGTACCTTCGATATGACGTTTCTTTTCCCTATTATAATAGTAGACCAATCCAGCTCCAGTAGCAAACAGCAAGAAAAAGCTCATCCATGAAACGGGCTGCAATAAAATCAAACCCAATCAAACATCAGACCTAAACAAGTTTTCTCCTAAAACTATTCTGCGATTCGATCGGAGAGACTTGCTTATGGAAACATTTACCGCTCCACGAACGTCTTTTCCAGAAGCACGGTCGTTTTTCTGATCTGAACCACCACCAGAACTCTCTGATCCTCCAGATTTCTCATTTTTATCGGAAGATTTTGTCTCCGATTTCCCGGAGTCAGGATTAGAGCTAGTATCAGAAGCACAAGTACTCAGCAAACATCTCTGATCCATCTTCAATCGCTCAATTCCAATGTTCAGTGGGAAAAACTACAAAAGAAAAATAGAAATTATAGAGCTAAAATCAAACACAATTACGAAACGAATTCAAATGAGAAAAAGAAAATGCCAAACCGATCGAGGAAGAGAGATATCTCCATGACGAAGCGTGTCGGAGATGCACGCCGGAGATGGAGACGATGCCGATAGTAGATCTCTCGAGACGCGAATCCGAAGACAAAGTTGAACGGGACGAAGACGGCTTGCAGTTCTACGTAGAGCAGACGCCATTGACGACCGGTTTTTTCTCTCAACTTCACAAATTCGCTGCTTACTTTTGAGCTGAGGAGGTTTTAACACTCTATAAACCTTTTCGGAAAAACGACACCGGCTATATAAAAACGACAAGGCTTGCGCACGCCTTTCATACAAACACCAAACCATTCAGTTTAAAGGCCCGTTCCGGTCGACAGGCTCATTAGAGACTAACATGAAAAGAGCCCAGTAAGCCGGTTTCGATCGAATGTTTTGGATATTTATGCTTTTCACCCTCAGTTTTAACATTATGACCCAAATATTATCTCTCGATATAGAAGACCCAATTTTGACTCAAAAGTGATCACGGATGTGTGACTGACAATGCATTAACCAAACAACACTAAAAAGAGTTCCACAAGATAACAAAATAAGACCGAAGAGATGGCCCGAGTGGAATTAATAAAATACTTTTACCCAACCGCTATTCACATCATCGAGGGGCGTAGCCCTGGGCATAAAATCCGAAATCCGAAAATCCGATCCGATTCGATCCGAAAAATCCGAATCCGAATCCGAATTGAATAGTCTTAAAATCCGAACGGATAATGAATTCTCCCATCCGAATAATATGATCCGAATCCGATCCGATCCGAAATCCGAACGGTTTATCCGAAAACCCCA